>LQRL01162279.1:5443-31944 GCA_001703475.1 Hydroides elegans
ACCTGTGTGCATTAATGCGAGGAAAGGGGGGTTGAGCAAACAAAACTAAAATGTACCAAAAAGGGCGATTTAAACTGCCGTGCGAAATAATCTACTCACGATATTCTTTTCATCTTAGAAATCCTTTAAAAAACACGACCAATTAACGAAACGAAACATAATATTTTATCAAGTCATACATAGGTTCCGGTAGTCAGAATAACACCCTTCAGCTTGCAAGAGTTAAATATGTCTATTTCGGTTGCTTTTTAATGAACCAAACACGAACCCTAACATATATGTCACATGCAAATACATTGCACTCTTACAGATACTAGTAATCATGATCATGATAATTAACGTGAGCCCTCCCACGTGCTGATCATCATTATTGTACTTGATTATTATAGTTACTTAATTAATCATATTAAGTCTCCTAATTTTATCTATGTATGTAGTAGTTGGGTTCATACCGTATTTCTATTTCATTTTAAGAGTCTGTTTAGCTAATTTCCAAGTATACACTCGCCACGATTATACCCGAAACAATATCATCCACTTTTACGTCCTCCGCTTCAAACGTAAAATTTTAAGGATTTTCTGTTAATGCTCAATTATATGATTATTATCAATTTTAAAAATAAGTAAATCAATCACATCTTTGAGGTTTAATAATCTCATACTTAAGAAAACAAAGTTGCTATTTTGTTATATGTTATGGATATTACGGTTAGTTTAGGTTATTTATCATGCAAGGTACCACAGGTTTGTAGTAGTTTTTTTAGTTATGTCGGTAGTTTCTTAGCATTGCTCAACACCCATACTGGCATACGGGCAACGTATTTTACTGTTGAATGAGCAAAAACAAAACGTTTACTCTTCATGCATATATTTTGACATCAATTATTTTGAAATAGTGATTTTAAACTAAAAAGATCACGCTTTGCTCCTTATTTTTCATAAAATATCCATTTCACAACATTTTGATATCGAAAATTCATGAATCAAACCTTACGTGCTAAGGTTTGATTATGCTAAAATCAAAATTCTTTTTTAAATATAAATAAAAGAATATCATTTTGATAATTAATATTGAAGACCATGGGAAAGATGAATAGATAATTGCATAAAAGACATCGCTAGCTTAAGATATATAAACCATTCCTACTTCAACTTAATACTTAACAATGCAATTATTGTCTATGTCATTCATCGTATTTGAATGTGTTGTGCAAATTCAGGACAAATGTCTATGTCAAGTCTCGCTTTTATCTTTGTTTAAGGTCATGACAGTTTATTGTCTGATAATTATGGATATAAATGATACGTCTAGAATAAAGTGAATCTTTCAAATGTTCGTAATAAATTGCCTTGCAGTAATGCTCATTATAAATTGAATGTAAGGATAGCTTATTGATTAAAAATAACCTTTATCAGGTTTGTTGTTATATTTCTCAAGTTCAAACCCTGTGAAAATTTTTAATAGTTTTATATTATGTGATGAAACAATGCCAACCTTTTATGCTAATAGTTGTTTTGCTTAAGTTATATGAACCCAATGTTTCAACAACATAATGATTTGAAATAAAACATATATTTTGAAGATTAAATATTGTGAACATTTACATTGGGTTCACAGAAGGAATCATTTGGTACTTCACAATCAAATGGCGGTTTGTATGCAGTCAATCAACATAATGAAAAGCTGTAATCTTGCATTTTTATCCTTTGAGATATAATGATACTCATGAAATATCGTACAAATATGATATGAAATCCGATATGGACGTAGTCTTAAGTTTGTTTTTCTAATGTGTTAAGTATTTATATAGTATCTATTTATTTTCGTTGCAGTTGCCGTATCTGAATTCAAAGCCCACATTTTATTTATATTCAATAAGTCAACATATGGCAAGTGAAAAATGGCAACAGCAAAGATGTGCAACATCTGCCAGACAGATCACAACGAAAACGGGGAATGTGCGCAAATGATCTCACACCCTATAATATCTAAAGAGGATACCTCCCATTATGACAGAGCAGTATCATGTCTAATCCACACCGATAGGAAACTAGAATTTTATTGCACGAATTGCAACTTACTTATCTGCCATCTATGCAATGGGACAACTCATAAACACCATAAAGCGGAAACGATCCCTACAGGCGTAACGGGATTGAGAAAACGTGTCACAAAACTAAAAGACAAATTAATAAGTGTTGACGCAAGCTTTTCTGCTTCGATTGACTCATTAAAAGCCCGAAAGACTGATATACAGCACGACTATGAATCGGTTGAAAAAGAACTCGATTGGACCTTTCGTAAACATATCGAACGCGTCAAAAATGAATATAAAAAGCTCAAGCATGAATTAAATGAAGTAAAGATACAACAGATAGGGGAGATAAATGATGATATGAATGATCTACGCAAACAGCAACAAACCACTCAAACCAAAATCGAGGAACACACAGAAGCATTGGAGCAGAAGCTTGCTGTTAAGTCTTGCAAACTTCTTGCTGCAATAGTTGACGAAGAAGCAATAACTCATAGACATGCAACAACCTCAGTTTTATATAAACCAGTTTTTGCCACTTTCAATCCCAGTCCGGTTCCATCGCCAATATTAGGGACAATTATAAGCAAGGCCCACGCTCGTAGGCTAACCCCATCCTTCAGAGAACACCAGTGGATGCAGGTTCGACAGTTTCAGACACCATTTCAAGGATATTACTTAACCCATAGTAATGGAAAACTGTTTTTGTCAGAGAAAAGCTAGATGGCAACAAAGAACATTGTGTGAAGATTCCTCAAATCAGTTTTTGCAGAAGAATTGTATCTTTTGGATCTGGATTGATTGTTACATCACCAGAAGGATTGTATTATGCTTCAATTTTAGAAGATAAGCAAGTAAAGATTCTAGGAGGCAATTTCTTTGACGTGACCCTGTATCAAAATTATGCGTATGCACTTGATGGTACCAGTATATATATTGTAGAAATTCAAAATGAACCATTTCTACCGGTCATCAAGGGCCATATCGATTTGAAAGGGTATGATTCCAATAAGGATAACACTATTCTCGTGACCACCGACAATATATTTGTCTTAGAATATAAAACAAATGTTTTACACAAATTGACATTCGGTGGCGTTTGTGTTTATTCGTTTCGATTAAGTGAGTTGGGTGCCTGGCCAGACCGCGGTAGACTAATGGGAATCGATGAAAGCAAAAATGTGATAGTGTGCTATGAGAAAGGGTCTTTTGGTGTATTTACACCATTTTCAAATGTAATTAAGATTATACCATCATGGTATGGCTGGTATAGAACGAGTCCTACAGATATTACATTTATAGATAGTACCATTGTGGCTCGATACGGTAGATATTCAAAAAAGTGTGCAGTTTTTGAAATTAAATAGGCTTTTAAATTTTGTCATTGAAATCAAAATCAAAAGGCAGCTATTATTTGCACAAATATAGAATTTTTTATATGGCGGAAATAATTTTTGAATTGATAAGTGAACTTACTATTACCAGCTAAAAGTACTCAATAACAATCTTCGTAGGGCTCTAGTCATAATAATTTTAGCAATTTTGGTTAAGTTATGGTGAAGTTATTAGCAATAAGAAAATAGGGTTTCGATGATTTGTAAAACACCAGGCTTTCCCCACCTGTATATTTGTGATAATGCTTTCATTAGAAAGACAGACTCAATGCAAAGCATTCTTTGTAAGTCTGAAGGTTTGATTATTATATCGTAGTATCGCGTTTGCCCATTCACACTTGATAGCTTATATTTACGATTTTATAAATACAAAATCAACACCTATCTAGTTCTCTGTGTATAACGGTTAACCCTTGAATAATAAAAATGGTTTTATGTTCGTACTATTATCATAATTCATTACCATTTCTCTGTTTTCAGAAATTATAAGTAGCATATGTATATGTTGATCTGTGCACTGAGATAACAAGATTCCCGTTTCAACCTGTTTCACGTTTATTAATAAAATGTTTACTTCTTAATCGTCATCTTATTCTAAAATAATAAGATTTTTTATTGAATTGACTTACTTGACTTATAGGCGTATTCCTCTCCGAAACCTTGCTCTCTCCGTGACTTCTCTGCGCCAGCCTAGCCTTTCGGACGCTCTGCGAACTGCTGTCGTCAGGGGTAGACCGGTGTCCTCTCGGATTTGGGTGCACTATTTCTTTGGCGGACGGCCTCGTGGTCATGGGTTTGGCAAGTTGAGGTGGTACGCACGGGCCACATAGCTATCTACAGGTCTTCTGGCCACGTGTCCAAACCACCTGAGCCTTTTGGTTTTTTTATAGTGCCTGTTATTGCTGTTTTTATTTGCAAGGCAGGTCTTACTGTTCTCACTGTTTCGGCTATTTTCGGACTTTATTGTCAATGTCTTGGAGGCGTACGTTGCAATTGGAAGGATGAGCGCTTTGTTTAGTCTCACTTTCCGGGGCTTGCTTCTTTCAAGTTTTTGCAAGATTAGGATCTTCAGTCTACTGAATGCAGCTGAGGCTAGCAATATCCGTCTTCTCACGTCGGAGGAGGAACTCGGGACTGCGCTCCCGAGGAACACAAACTCTTTGACATGCCCGACTTCACTACACGACTAGTACTACGGCTGGGTCACTTGGGGTTATGATTTCGCGCCATTTATCTTCATGCCCCATTTCTTGCACACTGCGTCCAGCTGTTTGATACTTCCTTTCAGTTTTTTTAAAAAATGGCAGACAGTAGGGTGGTATCGTCTGCATTCCTTATATCGGTGGAAAAGGTGTCAGTTAGGGGTAGTGTTCGGTCTAGTTTGCTCGGTACTTTCATAGGGAATTCTAAGAAGATGTTGAACAGTGATGGGGACAGGAAGCAGCCTTGTCTAAGACCCACATGTACTTCGAACCACTCAGTTAGCTGGCCATCTATCACAACTGCGCATTCCGCATTGTTATATAGTTCTTCCACTACCTTGGGGTCAACGCCGATGGCTAGGAGCATTTTCCATAGTGCGTTCCTCCATATGGTGTCGAAGGTGGCTTCGAAATCTATAAAGTTAAAATGAAATGGTGTTCTTTTGCCTTTTCGATTATTTTTCGAACGATAAAGATGTCATCGACCATCGCTCGGCCTGGTCTAAAGCCGAACTGACTCTCTCCCGTAGCCTCTATTTTTTTTCTGCATTCTGCTGAGGAGTACTCTACTTAAAATTGTGTATTTAATTCAAGCTATTATCGCATTTCAGGTACTGTTATACTATTATTTATTCTAAAATTAATGGACGTGAAAAATGGTTTCCATGTTACAAATCGACCCTTTGATTAGACAACAACAAATTAGTTATTTATATTTGGATTTGTGAATAGCTAAACGATGAATGATTGCACTGATTTCGTAGAAATTCAGTGCAATCAGTTCATAACATGGATCAGTCCTGACGTGACAGTTTTGCAGACTTTATTTCATCTTATATGCATTAAGAGAGGTGGATTTAACAATAGATAGTTTGTGGTATATTAAACAAAAGCTTCTAATTCATATATTGTGTTCTAAAAAGAATCGATCAACTTTATTAACATAATTTAATAATCATTTTTACACACTAAGGTTTAAGAAGATAATTTCAAGAACAGATCAGTTGGAAGAGGCATTAAATAAAGCACTCATTAATTGGATTATAATGAACGGAACAATGCGTGAAAATTACATAAAGGTTATCTCCTACTCAAATTCATGAATGGTGCTTTCATTGCGTAATGCCTGACATAAACCAGAATCGGCAGACATATGGGAATGCCGTGTGTGTAAAAACACCTACTGAAGTCATAAAATTAATATTAATAGCACATTATTTTCTTTACAAGGGCTACCTTGACATATTTATTCGTTGAACTCATTTTGTATCGTATATCTCACCATCGAATTCCCACAGTTACAGGCAAATGTCTCTGCAGTTAAATAATTGAAGAACTCAATGTATTTATACATTTTAAAAGAATGTATAAATAGCAACGTATCTCACAAAACCCCGAGCGCTTAAGAAAATCATATCCTTACTTATATGTTTACATAGGAAAGTGTTATTAATTCATATATCTGTATTGTTTTAAGCAAATGCGGCATCATCTGCTCACTCAAATATTGTATAAAGATGAGTTTTGCAAATCTATGGTAATTGACAAAAAACTTATCATCTTCAATATCAAATACTTCGATGAATTTATAACAATAGCAAGATGCCCAACAGGAAGAGCTTAGGAGTGAAGAATATCAAGTGTGGTTATATTCCACATGTTTAGATAAAGAACCCTTTCAAACACCTTTACAAAAACAACAAACAAAGAGGACGAAATGTTTGTGTTGCCGTACAACTACATTTTATTTTTAAGGTGCATATTTTTATGACCTTTTTATGAGGAAATGTCTCAAAAGCTATCATATATATATAGTTAAATCGGAACATGTTCGGTTCATAATATTTTTATTTTGAAATATTCGATAACGGTTGAAACTTAAACCCTGCATTACTTGACCCGATAGACGCGTATCCGATACCATGATTTCCACTGAGATTTTACACCAGTTTATGTTTATAGTTGTTTGTCAGATAGATATTTCACATAGGAACGATCAATTTGTATGTTTGTTCAAAATACAATACTGCTTGTACTTGTATATATCAGGCTGAACGGATCTGTTAACATTATCTAACGCAGTAATTTGGTACGGCCGTATATCATTTAGGTTCGAGGAAAATTACTTCGTACAACAATTTATCGTATTGTTTTAGTGTTATAAAAAACCGTTTATAAACATGTACATCAAATATCGTTAATGTAAACAAATGAATTATTTTTCAATTTGATTATTTAATATTCACATAATATTTTTTTAAGTATGTTCATAAATAAAAACAATACCAATGCTTGAAAAAATCATATGTTTTATCTTTTAACTATGCAAAAGTAAAGTAGCACTAAGTATATAGATTAAGAGAATATGATGTTAAATGTTTGATTTTACCAATGTTTGATGTTTTATGAAGTCTATATAATCAACTTATCACAAAAAGAATTGGATATTGATATAAGAAACTACTTTGCAACTTTATTTCACTATAAATGTATAAACCCATATCAAATGCATTTTGCATAGATAAGTCAGTGCACTACCAAGTCGTAAATAAGAATGTCCCCATTATTCTTACATACATTTAAGAGTTTCTTAAGTTAAAGTTGTTATGTGTTAGTTACTTTACTTCCTGGTGGTGATAATAAGATTCCAATGATTGGAATATGTTATAACTGATGCATTCAGATTATAAGGGCATTAATTTAATATATAATTAAATAATGTGCCATATTTTATTGTTATAAAACATATAAAAATATATCAACAATGTGGATAACAAATCTTAAATTTATGCGTTTCTTTGTTGGAATCGTAGGTATGATTATTTCTCATATTAATTACCAATAGCTGTTCTTTGAAATTACATGAATGTTGAAAATAATTTTCATCAATAATTGATAAATACAATCACAGTAAATCATAATTCTTAATGAAATAACAGTTAATTTAATTACGTTAATGAAAGAAAACCTTGATAAAATATATATTTATGAATATGCCCTTTAACATATGCGTGTATAGATATAATGAATCTCAAACGTAGGCTATATATTTTAGCATATAACTGTGATAGCAAAACATGACATCGTATAATCGATGTTTTGAATATTTTATAGAATTGATTGATTTGAACCACATGAGACACATAACGTCATTATAAATTTCTTTCTTCTATATTTCAAACCACCATATTGTTGAAATATTAAGATAATATAGACAAACCTTTGCACTGGAAGACGAAACCTATATGCTGATAAGCCAATCAGAAATGGATTGAACGGATACAAAGGATGAAACCAAATTGAAGTTGATCACTGTCCAATCGAATGAGTTGAGGTGGCAAAACACTTAACTGCCATGAATAGTATTCACTCAGACCGAAACACCTTTTAATAATTGACCCCAATAAGCATACGTGTTAGTCAACGCTCACAGCACCGGTGTTCGTCACTTAACTACCAAACATTTCAGTCGAGAAGAAAACATCCGTCCAATAACCAATATTTATCAATCTATAATCTATTGATCTATCGATACAGTGAAGCAATAAAAACTGCCGATATAAATACGTTATAGCGACAAATGTCCTAGATATGTTCAAAATGTTTATTTTTCAGAAAAGCAAACTAGATAGTTTCCTATCATATCTTGTTCCTAAAGATATTTTATATTTATGCTGTTTAACAGGTTTCAAGTTCGTATGGTCGGATACACGTATCAGCAATATGTGTGAGCCACGCGACGATCACATAACTGGCATATCTGAAATTATTGTACAGATACTTATAGCAGAAATACCGCCAGTGCACGGGAGCCAATGCGGTTGCTCAGTGAGGTCGATGAATCGATCCATAAACATCCGATCTCCCCGTTTTACTTTCACTGACACAAATGGACTACGGATACATGATCATGTATTGACATATAAAGAATGTAATAGCTCATGCTGTTTTGAATACGATATTCGTCATCATGAACCACATGTTCAGGATACAATCACATCCATTAATGAACGTCGTCATTCAAGCGAGTTGGTTATGATAACATTAACAAGAGGACATCCACAATACATGGGGGTTACCGGTGAACTGAATATCATAGGTGCGTATCAACCTCAATTCCTATCTGATTTATATTTCGATTTAAAAGTAAGTATGTCTTAAACATGTATACATCTTTATACAAATATGATGCATTAGTGTTTTAATTATAGAGCACAAAATTATATTAACTTCTTTTTGCCATTTCAAGTGGATAACATAGGAGTCTACCAACTTGTTTGCGGTGATGATATCACTACCCCTTTAGTTTATAACGAAATTCCACTCTGCACAGGTAACCTATATATTTTTTAATAAAACAAAACATAGAATCTGAATGAATATCATATTTATTGCAAAGATTGCTAATCGATTTTGAGTTTTTGTGACCAACCCTGCTTAGCATTGGCTATATTATGGTTAATTGTATTCTAAAGGATTAATGGGTTAATGTGATCCCTAAATCATTTTTTGCAGAACCCAAACCCCCTTATTAAGATTATTTTGCGAACGATATATGTGAACGTTGCAATGTCACTTTAACCTTTAGCACTTATCCACTATACTTTTATATTCAATAGTATGGATATATGAAGCCAATTTGACTGCTCACAGATTCCAATCAATTGTATTTTAAATTTCAGCAATTCTCTATTTCGATTTTGATCATATTTTAACAGGCGATACTGTTGAATTTACACTGAGATACTCTGTTTATGCGATGTTCAACGATTCACTCACTGACAAAGAAACGGTTGAATACTGGAATATGCGAAATTACGTTGTTGATGCTGTAAGTAGAGCAATTTTAAGAATCTACTTACACGTAAGACTTTTATATAAGTTCATATCAAAATGCTTTTTTTTTACATTTTGTGAGATAGTCATGAGTTTTAAGAGCTTGTCTGAAATAGACAATTATGACCCTTTTTCATGTTTGTATTTCTATGTAAGAACGGAGTATTATAATCCAATACTTACATAGTTTACTTTGCTATCTAATTAGTCAGCTTATATCTTTATGTATGTTTAAAACCATTTACACTCCCAAGAGAAATGAATATTTCATTTGATAAGAGCGTACACCTCTTAAACCACCCTCAAACAAAAGATTGAAACCACATTTGTTTGGGCAACGAACCGTTAATGCAATGACATATAAAGTGTTTCAATAGCTTGACATGTCAGATGGACGAGTCAGATAGACTGTAAGTCTTTTATTTGAATCATCTTTGCGGAATACATTTTTATGATTACTTAAGTCATATTCTTTTGCAGTTGATCGCATTTTGCGAGTGCCAGCCTGGTGATGTTACATTTATACCAGGCATCAGTATTGTTATCGTGGTACTTAGATATAACAATACCGTCAGCAGTGACGAAATTATTTCAATTATTCGAGAGGCGGAGCTAAATGGCATCTTATTACCGAGTTACAATGTATCGGGCATAGGCCTTGAACTACCGAATGGAGGTATCTCTTTGTTATGGAAACCAAGTTATGAATAGTTTATCACAAACACCTTAAGTTGAAGTTTAAGTTTAGGTGGTGGAATTTTGTGTAAATTGGGATAAGGATTCACTGAAATTCCTGTTTGTTCTAAAATAGGTATATTTGCTTATCAGTAAGGGAAATAAGTCCATCCAATGCGACCCTTTGGTGCTATGAGGACCTAATTATATATAAGCTAAAATTGTATACCGTTTATAACATTACACGACGTTACTAAGAAAATGCTTTGTCTTAGTGAGCGGTGATATACTATTCTTAAACCTCTTTACAATCAGGGCAAATAATGAATTATTATGCTCAAAAATCATCATCTTGGAAAATACAATAATCAATATGACATCAGTGATTTAAATATTCGTTCATGTTTATGTTGTTTCATCGTTATATTTCTGTTTCAATTCCACTGTGTTTGCATTGCAGACTTTTAAAATGTTATAGGAATATAGTGCTTGTTAAATACACACAAAAAAATCATAGCCTTCCTTATATTTTCTTTAATTGATTAGAATACTGAAATTGAGATATACTTTGTCATTAGATAGTTTGCATTATTAAATCATGTAATAGATACCTAGGGGTAAGATTTAAGAGAAGCATCCGTTTCTGTTTTATTTCTAACAAAAATGATATTGTATACATTTTTATGTATACAATTTAATAAAATAAAGCCAGCTACAAGGTCATAAGGTATGTGATTATACATGTAGCATTATGTGCATATAAAAGATAAGTGTAATAACATGACGTTTGTAAATTTATATAAATAAAATAAATCGAACAAAAAGTTATATTAATTGTTATCATGTTTTGTTCTTCAAAACATGTTTCAGGGCATAGAACGATAAATGGCAATTATTCAGTTGGGAATACATGTACTGGTTTCGACGATGAAATAACATTGGATCCAGAACACAGCAGTTCATCTATAAACATACCCATCCGAATTAGTGATTTGCGCCAAAGGGGAGCTGACCTCTGCAGCTGTGTATTGGAGGTTGCCCCTGACAGCGAGAAAATTCACCGCATTCGCACTTATTTAGAGGAAGCAGAAAATGAAATGCGGTGATTGTCATGAATTTCAAGCGACTGAGGGGTTTTTAGATGATATTTATCAGTTTAGCGTTAAAGTGGCGAATTATATACAGGCTAGAAATGAAAGTGATCGGGTCCTTCAAATAAAAGGTAACTGCTTTTCGTCATCCCTTATCTTTTTTGTTTAAGCGTTATACCCATAGATAAACAATAAACAAATATCATACACATATATAGAATTCGAGTTTTCGTCATGAAATCTTTGCCATTGCAATGCATATCAAGCCAGAACTATTATAATTCATGATAACAATTACGTAATGAGTCAGCCATAAATTGAGAGTCATAGTAAAGGGAAAATTTAAAAATATTTTATTATGATTGTGTTTGATTAAAAACAATGTATTGCATTATGATCTTATTAATGCTATTGTTTAGAATAGCTAAATATATATCCATTATCAATGCTGTTTATCATATTCATCGTAGTATTGTTTGAGCCGATCAAATTAAGGATGAGTTGTGGACCGGGTGATTTGACGGGGAATTTTATTCGAGAAGATTGTACGTCTGACAGTCGGAGGTGGGATAATGCAGAATCGGATAAAACAAATGTCGATCTAAGTAAGCTATTCAATTTGCATATGAATACTATATATTGTGTTTATATACATAATACGTAGTTACTTTTATAAACGTGAATGCGTTTTTATCGCTCGAAATTGAAATACTTTGGAGAGTGTATGGTAATTCTTTGCTAACTATTTTGCCAATATATGTATATCGTATTTATGATATATTTGAAGCTTTGAGTATGTGCCTTTATTTCACGTTCTACTTCTACTTCAGCGCTTATCAGTGTACCTATTGTATCTGCAGTGGTATTTCTAGTTATCGCGGTGACGCTGATTGTGTTCTTTATAAGGTAAAGCATACTCAAATGTGTGTTTTCTCGCTTTTTATCAACAGATTCTTTGTTCAGACAAAATCTTAATAGTATTAAGCTTTGATATTCACACGATAAAGTAATTGTTCACATGAATTAGGTACATAATAAACTTGTGATTAATATGCATAAATACGTTAATGCAAATTAATAAACGTTGAATTAAATAATGAATGTGTATTTATTTCATATGTTGATACAGACGCTACAGGGCCCGTGCGATTCGCGAGGCCAAATCAAACCCCTCCGCAAAAGTTGTCTATCAAAACGAAGGAGTCCTTGATAGAGGTTTCAATGATGGTCAAACCAAATCCCCCGAGGATATTTATGCGTACATTCTAGATAAGGATTTATCTGAAAACGCCGATTTACCAACAAAGGATGTAGGTCCAAATGAAATACCAGATGAATATCTTACCGGTGCTTGCATTACACATAAAAAGCATGATTTGTACGACAATGCAGTTCCTATTATCGATTCGGAAGACCATGCTTCAACAACTTTGACACATAAGACCCCCGTGTCTTTGGATGGTTATCTTGTCCCTGTCCAGACCTTGGATTCAGCCGATCGACTTTAAAAGATGCTCTCTAGTATAGTTAGAATTCGGACGAAAGAGATTTTAGCATTCGAGGACAACATGCATTGGGACATCTATTGGTAATATGATTTTACAAAAGCATAAATACATCCAGAAAGCATACAATTACTGGCCAAGTTCGATGATGAAAAAAAAACAACTTCAGTGTTACAGTTGCCATAGGGACATTATTACATGGACCTTATTGTGAGATAATATAAACAGTACTAAATTGCTTAATGAATTGTATTTGAAGCTCTTTGTATAAACATTGTTTCATGAATGTAGTCATTCACTATTTATGTAATCATAGTGAGCTTATATATCACTGCTAATATGATTTCGTTCTCTACTTAGCTGCAGATATTTAAATAATATATCAAACATTCACATTCATAGTATTCTTGCAAAAAAAATGTTCATATTTTATTTTACTATAATTTTACAATATGTGCACTTATGAACAATTGAAAATTCTAGCAAACTGTATGCTATAACTTACTTTCTGCTGCTTCAACATATACGCATAAATGTTTCGCATTTTTCAATAAAGATTATACTCTTCGCAAAACATAATCACAGTTATGTCCTATGTGTTTTTGCAATAGCGCTATCAATGTTTCTTTTCAATAAATTAATGCTCATTGGGACTTAAATATATGAAAATATTTAAATGCACCTGTACATATTTCCTAACGTAAGAAAGATGAAAGATGATTCAATTCGCGGTGAGTTTATACTTTGTGTCTTGTTCATTCGCAGCTTAACGGTTACTTCCGACCGTTTGTTATTGGGGTTAGTTTGTACTTTGTTTGTCATGCGTACTTTTATTTGGTCACTGTGTATTTGGTATCTTTGTTCTTTTCCTCTGCATGGTATAGCATCATACTTTGAAATATTATTCTTTTTCTTGATGCCCTTGCATTCTGACAGATGACATGCATAGGAATCATGATGAAATTGCATTCATACAATCATTATACGAAAATCATTATCGGACATTATACGAAATAAATAATAAATCAGTGTTACAGGTATTTAAAAAAACATGCGCCAATGAATACCGGAATTCACGTCAAAGCAATCTCATTGCAAGAACATGCAACGAAACTTCGCTATATTTATTTAAAAACCTTAAATGATGGTGTCAGCTACCATATCGACACGACTTAAAAGTGCTCTAACCTTATTGCTAGATAGCATAAACACTACTAAATTCCTAAATGAATTGTATTTGCAGATCTTTGTATTTATATTTTTCATGAATGTAATTCTGGATTATTTCTATAATCATAGTGAACTTACTGTAGTATAAAGGGTAGTCCGAGTTCAATATACTAACAACTGCACCATAGCCTTCATTATCATTTCTTTGAATGAGACACCGCAACTCTGTAATGAAGTATCTTATAAGTATCGAATTTATTATACTGAAACTGAACTGTAGATATTCTTTAATAAAAATGTATTAATATTTACCATATGATGTATCACATATGTGATTCATATAATATATATTTTACTATTTATTAAGATTTAAGAAAGGCATCCGTTTCTGTATTCTTTTCTAAGAATTTTGATATCGTATACATAAATATGGTATACAATTCACTAAGATATCGCTGTTAAACATTTTATAGCAACAATGGCATAATGTTTGTGATAAGAAATGGAACATTGTGTGCATATAAAAGATAAGTTTAAGTACATGCCGTTTGTTATTATATGTAAAAAATAAATCAAAGAAAATGATTTTTCAAAACATGTTTCAAGGCGGAAAACAATCAATTACTATTATTCAGTTGGAAATATATGTATTGCTTTTGACGATGAAATATCATTGGAACCTGTAGACAATATTGCAACTATAGACATACCCATCTAAATTAGTGATTTGCACCGAATGGGAGCTGACTTCTGAAATTGTATGTTTGAGGTTGCCTCTGACCGCAAGGAAATTCGGCGTGTGCGCACTTTTTAAGCAGACACAGACAATGAATTTGTCGAATTATCCGCTTGTGAAGAATGTGCTGATTGTGTTGAATATGAAGCGAGTTCAAGCCCAATTTTAAGTAATATTGATCAGTTTAGCGTTAAAGTGGCAAATGAAATACAGGCAAGGAATGCGAGTGACCGGGTCCTTCAAAATAAAGGTAACTGCATTTCCTTATTTCTTCTCTAGTCCGTTATTTTTGTAAGAGTTATACATATGGATTATTAAAAAAAACAGAAAACATAACCTACAGAGATAATGAATTTGCGTTTTCTTCGTGTATTTACCTTTGCAAGCCAGCTCTATATATATTTTATGCAGATATTGTTCAATTCAGCTTTAAGATAACAAATTACTTACTACTTTCACTTCAGCACTGATCATTGCACCTATTGTATCTGCAGTGGTAATAAGTTTTATTGCTGTGACGCCGATTGTTTTTCTTATCAGGAGAAAGTTTACTCAAATTTGTGTTTTTTTTTGTTATTAATAACAGGTGTTTGTAAAGTACAGTCAAACGCTTCACTATATTCAGTTTAATATACACATGCTGAATTTAGTATATTCTATTGATTACATTCTATTAGGCACATAATCAACATGGGAATGATATGCATATTTATGTTTACATAATTTAATAAGTATTCAATTAGATACCTAATCTAAGAAGACATTGTTTCAACAACTTTAACACATAAGGTCCCCGTGACTTTGGGTGGTTATCCCATCCCTGTCAACACCTTAGATTCACCCAACACCTATGACACTGTTACAATACATGATTTAATTGCATCATTTAGTGTACATATGTTTCATTAAACGAATATTATTTTGCATGTTACTATATCAAAGTAACATTATTAAAAAATATATATCTTAATGCTGTTTACATTTTTTTCTATATTACGTATTCTGTGTTTTGTTTGTTGATGAATTCGTTTAGTAGCCGTTAAGTGGTTGAAATATTCGTTTTAATAAAGATTACTGTAGATTATTTGGAAAAGTTGCTGACTATATTACCCGAAAATAAGGAAAACATTTAATATTGTTCTTACGTAATAATGACCAAAGCTGGGGCTTGGTTGACATGTCCTGACATAACTTTCTTGTCAGATATGTCATGGCCATAGTTTGCAGTAGTACATGACAACATGATGCCATGTTTGACAGATACTACGACTCAGAAGAGGATCATCGTAAAAGCAAAAAGTCGAATTATCTGTGCAATATTACTAGAATCTCAATTCAAATGATAACGTACATTATTGAAAAAACGTTTAAATGAAGCGATTTAATTGAACAATCAAGTAATAGCAGCAATGAAATTATAATTTCATTCAGATGTAATAATGAATTCTTTAGATGACTACCACGAATTAAGTGTCATTTCAGCACATGCACTTACATATTCTTTTATAAAGGCAATACGTTGTCTCATTTGAATATAGAATAAAGCGAATAAGTTAAGAAAGTTTCTTTGGTATCTAATTAGGTTTTTTAGAAATAACACAACGCAGTGGACGCGGCGCCACATGTTACGAGATCATCATTAAGTCATTTAAACTCATTCCAAACTCATAATTCACTAGAACAATGACTATAACAACTAATATAAGCAGATTTTACCCTGGATTTTTCCTTTGGTTTACGTTATTTTCATAAGGGCTTTTTGAGGTAGTAATGACCACGTTATATAAGACTCCTTTCAAATATGACTTGATTCTAGTTGCTTGTATCTCATAAAGAGGTCATTATGAGGTTATATTGATTTTTATATGTCATCATGCCATCATATTTTCTGATTTTCTTACAAATGTTTATTGGTAGTACATTCCAATTCGGTATATTCCGATTTGCAAGTGATGTTATATTTGTTTGTTTTCTTTCTTATTTATCATATGAATTATGCACAAGCTACTTTAGAATAAAAATATGTTAGAAGAGTTAATATTTATAGAATTATTTTACGTTGATTTTATAGTATATGCCTCAGCATGGAGATATGCCTCATTACGTCCCTCCAGTGAGGAATGGGAATATGCCTCGCGTGGAAACATGTCTCGGTATCTGTCTCTGTTTGTATAACCAACGGATTTGCGATTGTATTTGTTTGATCTCTTTCTGATTATTCATATTTATTCATGTGTACGCATATATAAAATAATTGTATATTAGATAAATTAATATTTATGGAATTTGTTTATTAACTGATTTCTAAACTAAAACTAATAAAGAATGCAAGCAATATCAAGTTAAAGCAGAGGACGTTTTATCTTGATTTGAATATATCGATTTTTGACCACATAAGTTAAACATGGATTTCGGAAACAGAAATTCTAGTGAAATGGGAAACCAAGACAATTACTATCTAACAATTTTAGTTCCAAGAAATGATGGCAAGTTGTCATTATGTTATTTTAGCCTGTGATAAGAACATATGACTTTATCCCATATAAAAGCTCTAATTAGCAAAAACAGCATATGTGACTAGAAATTGGACATAAATATGAGGTAAAAAAACACAAATTATGACCTCAGCATTCTAGGCGGGCAATAATTTAACATGACGTTTTTCTAGGGTCCTTGCCGGGTAGACAAGATCTTGCATTGCACAATTCCTGTGGTACAACGATAATCTAAATAGAGTGTCTAAAAGATATGCATGCATAAAAAAACCAGCGTGTACAAATGTTCAATTGGTACAGTGACGCGGGGTTCTCACTACTTATGATCCTTAACATTTAGCGTTTAACGTTTTTGCGTTCAACGTTTAGCGTTTATGCGTTGAGCGTTTCACGTTTAGCGTTTAGCGTTTAACGTTTAGCGTTTTAGCCTTTAAGTCAATAGAGAGGTTATGATAAGCACGCATTATGATACAATTGATACACCCCTCACACATGTGTTCAGCCATTGTATAGCGTTGAGCGTGGAACGTTTAGCGTTTAGGGCTTAACATTTAGCGTTAAAGGGTTAAGCGTTTATGGTTTGTGCGTTTAACGTTTAACGTTTAGCGTTTGACATGAGAACTTGGAAACGCGCGCCACTGTACACAGTGGTTTATTTGAATATAACAGATATCTAGAGACGCATAAACATCAATGTCTATAAATGAATCCTGTATGTGTATAAATAGTTCGATCATTTGAGGACATTTCAGATATTCAAAAATGTAGCCTTTTAGAAATAAATTTATATGGAAATCGGTTAATTCGAATGGGCGATTCCGAAAAATAACTGCATCGGAAGAAAATACAACAATGTGTATGTCACAGAACCATAGAATGTTTGATTATCAAGCGCATCATTCCAACCATGTAATTATTTTACCAGATCAAAAATATAGACAAAAAACACTACCATATAATGTAGACCATGTAACGAAATTACAAAATGTATATTTATAGGAACAATTATGAAATGACTATTTGCATAAACAAACGTAAGAGAGACAGTTGTGCTATAACAGGATATAACTGAATGGGCTTGAAATTTCATAGGTGCCAATTATTCAAATGCATGTAGGCGATTTAATGCTGTTCGCTTCCTTGTGTCGAACGCAATATGATCATATGTTTATAAGAAAGGATATTGTGTTGGCTACATGAATGCAAATTTATAATATATTAAATGCAATGATAAATAGTATTCAAGATTTCTAATGATTGTAAATTGGTTATCAACCAAATAACAGCATGTGGATAAAGATTTGTATTTTATTAATAGGGATCCTAGGTATGGTCATAGTCTTTAATGTCTATCATATAGATTCTATATTTTTATTAATTTTTATTTATAATCTTTATAATCTTTAATCAATTTAGAAACATAATTCACATGTTTTGAAATAACGCTGTGTTGTTTATTGATATAACGACCATTCGATTATTTAGAGCATAAATTAAGTTCTCGTTCCTGACGTTGTGTTGTAAGGTATCGCGATGAAAGTAGATTTAATTCAAATAATTTGTGATAACTTTACTTTATTTTCTCATAATTTATATTCAAAATTATTATTTTCCATTTGAAATTATATTACCAAGGTTTTCCTATATAAAACGAAGAGTAATGTTTGGTTTTGTTTTTATTTTTGTTGGCATACAGGGTTCAAGATCGTTACTTCTCAAACATTTATACAAAGTATATGTGAGACTCGCGACGATATTTACACGTTTAATGAAGGTTCACACTTGGAAATACAGCTTCTGATAACCGATATACCGCCAGAACGTGGCAGGCAGTGTGGTTGTTCTGTGATGTCAATGACACGGCTATTCAACCTACCAGTTTGGGTTTTATGGAGGCTGATGGTCTGAGCATGCATGGTGATTTATTGAAATACAAAGAATGTTATAACTCATGCTGTTCAGAATATAGTACTTTTGACGATGAACATCAAACAATCTCGAGCGTTATAGCTGACAACCAGAAATCTCGACAGTTCGTTATGATAACACTGTCGAGAGGAGATATTCAATATGCAGGAGTCGCGGGTGTACTACATATAACATGTAAGGATGAACATATATTAGTATATAAAACTGTATTTACTATTAAATTTCTGGTATAACATGCATCTCAAAATGTATAAATATAAGTGCCTCGAGGTACGGGGTTGATCATTCTCGCTTCCCAAACCAATTGTTTCACAAACCTTTAACGTTTTTTTTTATTCATTGTAAATGTTACTAAACACTATTACTATTGCTCAAACTTCAGGTGCAGGTCACTCGTTTCCTGTATGATCTTGTATGTTGCAATAAAAATTTAATTAACCCCTCCTCGTTCGCTCTGATATTTGTTAAACATTTGACGCTCACAAATTCAAATTTTATGGAGCCTCGCCTTAACCTACAAAGTATATGCATGGATAAGAAAACGCCTATTTCATATAAAACTATAAGTGTGACAAGATCCTGCCAATAAGTGGCTGCTTTTATCTCAATTCGACTATTCATTTTTGTTTCAAGTTGAAAACCAAGGTACCTACAATCTGATTTGCGGTGTAAATATCGAGAGCCCTTCACATTATAATGACATGCCAGTGTGTTTAGGTATGTGAACTATATTCAAATCCATGATGAAGTTAATCATAGCCAAAAAAGTAAAATTAGCAAATTATATATTTCTAGAGAAATAACAAAAACTGTTATACTTGAAAGAGTTCCAAACGAGTTTATGCTACTAATTTTCAATCGACCATATGCGTTTAACTATTATTTCAGAGCCCGGCATCTCTTATCCAGATACTTTCGTTGACGATATATGTGAACATCGCAACGACACTTTAACCTTTAGCGACGATCCACAAGTCACTATACCATTCCATACCAATAACATGGATATGGGGAGCCGATGTGGCTGTGCACTTATTCCTGTCAATGGTGTCATGGATATCAGGAATGTCCGTTTGGAATTATGTGAAACGATTGGAGGCACAGGTCAAAGAGATAAATTAACGTTTACCAGTTGTAACGATTCATTTGGCTACGAATACTACAGTGATCAAGAGGACAACCTGTCCCATTGCCGTAGCATTCCGGGCGAAATGTCAGGAATTCACAGATCACATACGATCTTTAACGAAAACGGTACAATGAGTGAAAAGATGTTGATCACTTTATCAAGAAGACATTTGCCTGTGAATCGGGATGATCAGATGATGGGTGGAAACGTGCTAAAATCTCTTGAGGGAAAACTGGTAGTTTCACGTAAGCAAACGATTGATGTTGAATCTCCGTTTTAACTTACATTATTTCAAAGATTCATAAGCACAGAGTTTAAGCCATAATATCGTTGCACGAAAACAAAAAGGCGCGTTAATAAAAGAAGGGCACCCCACGACCCATTTTTCAAAAAGTGGTTAAATTAAATAAAAACAACTTTTTGAAGACGAAAAACAACAAAATACTCTTTTTTGGACATAATTGTTTTGCAAAAAGGTGTTCCTTTTTTCCAAGCCAGCTGAGCTGTTTCTCCTTTTCTAGCCAGCTTGGAGCAGAAAAGGAACACCTTTTGCAAAAATTAAATTGTTTGATATAACTAAATCACCTATTGTGAAAAAATGAATAACTGGTTATAAGACAATTGCGAGCAATTACAATTTATTTGCAATAAATTATTTTCATAAATTATCAAAAATAAAGAAATTTATCAAAAAAAGGTGCTCCTCAAACTGCAAAAATCTCCAAGCTAGAAACAATTTCCTCAAAATCCCCAAGCCAGCGGAGATTTGGTGGTTTCTTCATAAAATCGTGGAAACTGACAGCTCAAAACGCACATTTCTATAAAAACATTTTTTTTTTCACTTCTGATTATATAAGAAAATGTGCCTTTAAAAGCATTATTTACGCGCCTTTTGCGTGAATGCTGCTCAATTCAGTAAATTTTAACTACGTACATGTATCATAATTTCACACACGTATCTTTCCAGTTGCAAATAACAATCCCGTTCAGCTGTTGTGTGGATACGATATTACTGTCGATTGGCCTGCTATTGCGGAATCATCTTGTCCAGGTAAATGTATGTAGCTAGACTCACAAATGAATAAAACAAAATAGATGCGGATATGTAAAAAGTTTGACTTTTGGAACATTTTAATTCTAGACTACGTGATTCACACATGAATTACAGTTGATATTATAATCTAAGAGACCGAGATATATAATGTCACTATAAACTATATATTGTCACTCTTATTCATCAGGTGATCCTGCTGAATTTACATTGCGATACTCCGTTGATGCGACGTTCAACCGATCCCTCAGGGAGAAAAATACGCAGATGTATCGGAATTTGCGGGATAACGTGGTAGAGGTTGTAAGTAGAACATTTTTTGTTATCAAGTAGTAAAGATATGAGGAACCAAATAAATAATATTAGTATTAGAAGATTGCCATAAATTACGTTAAAACGAAACACTTTTAAGTACATTCAGATAGACCATGGTCCGGAAATTACGCATCACGTGTGAATTCGAAATTTTATTTTACTTGTGAAATTATTAAGTGGTATAAATCCGTTAAAAGGCTATTTTTTATTTACATGTCTGTGTATTCAGACTAACCATGTATTTTCTTATTACCCTTATTGTATAAATAGACTGTTAACAAAGTATGTGTTTAATGTCAGGCATATAGATTTCTACATGAACATGACATTGTAGTACACAAAAACCAGCGTTTTATGGTATTTGACATACATGTTAACATTGATTGCAACTATTTTATATACGTTTTAAGATAAACAACGATAAGCACGAGATTTTGATCGCCTGATCCGATATAAATATCAATTCTAGCCTGCCATTGGCCACATCATAGGCCCTAACAACCATCAGATTCAGAGCCCGACACACGGCGCCCAATAATAATAATAGTGGGCATTTATATCCCGCTTAATCTAATTAAAGCTCTCAGCGGTCACAATATATTATTACCTTGGTCATTCGTGCAAGTGTTCACCTGTTTAACGGGCAAGCTACCTATTATACAATTGGTGCTAACACTCCGTCTTGTGACATACACTTTTAACTACCAAGTACCCAATTGTACGTGTACACACCTGGGTTGGGAGAGGCAGGATATATTGTATGCAGTGCCCACTTCAATACCATGATGATCGAACTTGATTGAGAATGGAACCCATGGCCACTGGCCAGGAGTTCGACACCTTAACCGCTCGACCACCAACCACTCCCCGTCTCCTCCCTCTCCCTTCTTTTGGTTTTGGAAAGTCATTTGCGATTAAATATTGGTTTTCACTAACAATTTAAATTTGTCTACTAAAAAGCATGAAGAACTATGGTAGAAGTATATATTCATCTAAAATTCATACTCTTCTATCATTTTGCCAAGCACTTATCAAGTGTTAAATTGTGCGTTATCTCACTATAAACATGTATCTTGTCGCATAACATGCACATGTATTCATCAGACTGCCTTTGGTTTTATTGTTAAGTTGATCAACATAATCTATATCGATATGAAAGTCCATTTATTACTCACAAGTTTATAGCAATATATTATAAGAGCTATTCTCAATTCAGGGAAGGTTTCAAGTCATAAATTGGCCACACCACATTTCGTTTCATGCAAATCAGCCGGGCTTTCATTTACAAAACGGGTTAAGTAAAAATGTTACAGTCTGACCGCAGTGATAGAACATTCTTTATTGTTTAGCTCAAAACCTAATGTTTATGCACGAGATCATAAAACGCCTTTCCTACGTTCGAAACAGCAACGACTTATTTCCTAAGTTTGCGACAAAAAGGACGTACAGTAAAACAAACATATGGATAACAATAATTATAAAGTCCTTTCGATGTGGCTCGACTTCATTCTGACCGAGTTTCTTATCGCTAAAACTCATCCGCGTGTGGTACTTTGAACAAACGATCATAGTTTGATTTTATTAACATGTACTTTAATCTATACAGCTTCTTGGATTTTGCAACTGCATACCGGGTGACGTGACTTTCGAAAACGGTAGTATCATCGTCATAGTGATATTGGAATATAATGATACTGCGACCAGCGATGATATTATTGAGATTATTCGAGATGCAGAACAGAGCGGAACCTTGCTGCCGAATCATACTGTAACAGTCATCGATCTTGGACTGCCTAATGGAGGTAAATGTTCGTTCAATTTCCTAGTCGCTTCAGCTTGTATTTGCAGGATTTGATAAATCACAATCAGGGCATGGCCAGATTGGAAGTCTTTTAACGCGTTGTCCCTAACAAACCTTTCTATCCAATGTATTCCAAATTCAGTTGCTAATTTGAAATCCAAAAATACGCGACCTGTTTTATAAAACACAACAAGCGTTTTGGAGAAATAATGTTCGAAAAGGTTTCCAACGTAGCCAGGCCCTTAGACTTTTAAATATACGTATAGATTTATATAGTATAGTATATATTCATTTCATGCTTGTTCATAAGCTTATACTTATTAGCGGTATTCATGACAAAACACTGTACATATTATTTATAAGGAAATAATTTAAAGACTGTCAATGTGAATATATACATGCACACAATGACGCAATATAAGTCACACAAAGTATAAGGAAATAAGATAATGACACTTTTGCTTGTTCCTGTTACAATTCCATAGCCTTAATGGCGTTTTTGTCTTATTATTATATAGGGCGAAGAACAACATCCAACGACTATTATGCAGTCGGAAACATATGCACTTCTTTTGACGATGAAATCACATTGGAACCAGTAAACGGCAGTGCCACTATAGATATACCGATACGAATAAGTAATGTGCGCCAAAGGAGCGCTGACCTTTGCAGTTGCGTATTTGAGGTTGCCTCTGATTACGATGAAATTCAACACATGCGCACTTATTTATTAAACGCAGACAATGAATTTGTTGAACTTGCTTCATGTAAAAAGTGTGGCAGTTGCGATTAATATCAAGCGAGTCCAAGCCCAATTTTAAGTAATATTGATCAGTTTAGCGTTAAAGTGGCGTATGATATACATGCAATGAATGAAAGTGACCGGGTCTTTCAAATAAAAGGTAACTGCATTTCTTCATCCCTACCCTATTTTCCTTATTTATTCCTATACTTATACCTATAGATCACAAAAAAAAACTTAAACCATACCTAAACAGATAATGAATATGCGGAGTGGTCACCGTGTAATTGTTGCAATTGCAATGCATATTAAGCCAGCTCTTGTATTTTATCCGAATGTTGTCAAATTGTGCGTTTAGATTACAAATACCGAGTCAGGCTTAAATAAGAGTCATCGGATTCTTCAAGTTAGGGATAAAGGAGATGTATTTTATTATAATTGCATTTGATTTTTAAAATGATATTGCATTATCTTTAAACTGCTAAATATATATTCATTATCAATACTGTTTATCCCCTTCATCGCAGTTTTGTTTGGCCTAGTTAAATTAAGGATGGTTTGTGGACCGGATGATTTGACGGGCGATTTTATTCGAGAAGATTGTACGTCTGACAATCAGACGCCGGGTAATGCAGAATCAGATAAATCATATGTCGATTTAAGTCAGCTATTTGAAACACATCTGTATATTTTATATCTTGTTTATACACATGATAAATAATTACTTTTATAAACATGAATGCTCTTTTATCGCTCAAAATTAAAAATTACTTTAGAGAGCGTATGGTAATTCTTTGCTTACATTTTTGCCAATATATGTATATTTTATTCATGATATATTTGAAGCTTTAAATATGTGCCTTTATTTCACGTTCTACTTCTACTTCAGCGCTTATCATTGTACCTATTGTATCTGCAGTGGTATTACTATTTATCGCAGTGACGCTGATTGTGCTCTTTATCAGGTAAAGCTTACTCAAATGTGTGTTTTTTCGCTTTTTGTCAACATGTTTTTTGTACAGTCAAAAGTTAGATAATATTAAGCATTAAAATTCACACGCCGAAGTGATTGTTCACATGAATTAGGTATATAATTAACATGTGATTCATGTGCATAAATACGTTAATGCAAATTAATGCTAACGTTGAATTAAATGATAAATGTGCATTTATTTCATATGTTGAAACAGATGCTACAGGGCCCGTGCGATTCGCGAGGCCAAATCAAACCCCTCCGCAAACGTTGTCTATCAAAACGAATGGGTTCTTGGTGGAGGTTTCAATGATGGTCAAACCAAATCCCCCGAGGATATTTATGCGTACATTCTAGATAAGGATTTATCTGAAAAGACCGAATTACCAGCAAAGGTTGGAAGTCCATATGAAATACCAGATGAATATCTTACCAGTGCTTGCATTTCACACAAAAAAAAAGAATAATTTGTACGACAATACAGTTCCTATTATTGATTCGGAAGATCATGTTTCAACAGCTTTGAAACATAAGGCCCCCGCGTCTTTGGATGGTTATATTATCCCTGTCGGCACCTTGGATTCAGCCTATCCGCTTTGATGAAGTACTCCTTCGTATTGTAAAAATTCTGACGAAAGAGTTTTTAGCATTCGAGGAAAACATGCATTGGGACATCTATTGCTAATATGATTTTACAATTGAATGAAGACATCAAGCAAGCATACAATTAATCTTAAATACACTGATGAAGGACTGGATTCAGCCAATCGACTTTGATGAAGTTTTGATGAAGTATAGTCATAATTCGGACGAAATTATTTTAGGTAATCCATGAAATCATACATTGGGAACTCTATTGCTTATATGATTTAAAAATAGAATAACACATCCAGAAAGCATATAATTACACAAGTTCGAGAACGGAAAACTGTACCACAACTTTGCGTGCTGGCTTGTATTTAAAAGTCAATAAATCAGCAAATGGGATACACTGATGAAGGATATTGTAGACTTAATATGCAAGAAGTAATAAATCACAGTGTTACAGTTGCCACAGGGACATGACTACAAAGTGCACGAATCTCATTGTGAGAACCTAAACAAATCCAAATTTCGAAATGAATTGCATTTGAAGATCTTTGTATAAACATGTTTCATGAATGTAATCGTTGGCTATTTCTCTAGTTAGCTTATATATCAATGCAAATATAATTTGACTCTCATCTTAACACCATATATCTAAATAATATATCAAAGATTCATTCACATGCATAGAATGTTTGCGAAAAAGTAAAATTGTTCAAGTTTTGTTTTACTACATTGTAGACTATGTCTTTTTCGAACTAATATAAATTCCTCTGTTACGGTAACTCTCTTGCGCGGAAATAAATCAACGTTCATTTTCGGGATATATTTTATAC
>LQRL01162317.1:14223-25577 GCA_001703475.1 Hydroides elegans
CATCAATGGAATGACAGATATGGCAGCTCAGATTTAGATATGAAGATAGTGCGCAAGTAGGAGAGAAAGAGTGAGAAAACGAAAGAACAGTTCATGTATTGATCATACAATCCGTCAGTGCAAATGGTCGCAAAAAAAAATCCAATATTTTATGAAACAACACAGTTCATGGTGTGCTCCCTCTCTCATTTAGAGGTGAATGACCTCAGTCAGTGGCCTCTGCAATGTCGGTGGAGTTTTTCTCTTCTATCGACGAGAGAGTGAAATAAAAGAGAGAAGAGATGTCCTTCTAGTTAAGAGCTGGGTATTTTGCAGTTTGGAAGGACACCGCACAATGGCATTGCGAGGAAAAGAAGGATTGTGTCCGTGAATCGAACATGAAATAGGTTGTGTAGATTGTAAACAGATTCTTCAATGGTTGTTCTTCTCTTATTAAAAAGGAAGGAGTTGTTATTCTTAAGAATCTAATGCGTGGTGGATTACGTTGTATGATTTTGAGCAGTTGATGAGTTTAAATGATGTGATGCAATACAAGTTAATTTTACAAATAGGAAAGATTCATATATTTTAATGGTTAATCAAAAATATAAAAAACCCTAAGTGGATTGGATATGATATAAACATAGTTTGGGCTAAATACGTGTTTAAGTAGATATTTTTGATACCTGTGAGATAAGGAATATTACCAAGTAAACACATTTTAATGGATATAGAATATAGCTGTATAACAACAAGGTAAATATTTATATAATTAACATTTCAAAGATAAATTCTAAACATATACGTTTAAGGAAATTGAATTAATCAGAGTCATTTAAGTATTTATGAAATTTTGAAATAGTTTACAAAAATGGCGTTTTAGTCTTGCCATGATATTCCTATGTGACCGCATTGGTTAGTTGAATCACGGGTTCAATCCCCGAGTTTTTATTTCGATGACAGTTGTAGAAATCTAATTACAAAAGGCGGGCACTACTGTATGTAGATTTCTATTCATGTAGAAACTCTAGTCTACATATGAAGGCCCCAGATTAAATTACTGTCATATTTGCGGTTGTCATTTTTTACACGCGACAGCATATTAATTATTTATAACTGTCATGAACATGCATTGTAAACATGTATGCTGTATAAGCTCAATTTTAAGGGCATATTAATAAAAGCTTGTAACCCGAAAGCTCAAAAGTCACATCTGTACTAAAAGATGGCATTTTATCCCTTCTGTTCATGCGATTACTGCCAATAGTTTCGATCTTTTATTTTGCATGAACGCGCCTTAAACTATCACCAACGTATACTGGTCATGTTAGTATATGTTACAAAATGCTTAATAGTCAGAATTAAAGTCCTTGCCTTACACAACAAAACTTAAAAGAACGGGATATTTATCATACATGACCGTCATTACGGCCGCGTTCACGCAAACAAGAAGACGTGTAAATATAAGCTTGAAAACTGAAAGCCCAAAAACCTCATAAGTACCAAAAGAAAACATTGCATCCCCTCTGTTCATGCAAATGCGCTCGTGTTTAACAATATTTATGCGTTTTGACGTGAACTTGCGGCTTATCAGTAGAGTGAACGGTGCACCTTTGCGGTCGAATGTCGTTGACACTGTGCGAGCGTCGTTTTGACAATCAATCGCGCTCACGTGATAAATGCCGATTTCATGATATTCCATATTTCTATGAGAGTATTTCTATAAACCTGACGGCAAAATTTCACTGGCGCCTCAGATGCTTTCATTTTTTAATATCATATTGAACCGCACGAGATTCGCTTCCTTTGACATTCGCGCTTGTGAGACTGTTGATTTTGAGTAAATGTATAGCCTACCCCTGGTATGACGTTATAATAATAAAAACGCATGGTTGATAGGTTGAGAATGCGTAACGTACCGCGTACGTGGAATGCTAAATTGGTAATTACTTCGGGAAACCGAAACTGAAAGCTCTATGATTTTGCTGTTACTTGGAACCCTTACGTAATTTGCAAGGAATTGTTGTCAACCCTATTATTTCTCCTCAACGTGTCTTTTCCTGTAATATGAGTGCTTCACACAGTGCAGGTTGTCTAAGAAAAAGAGAAACCCACTAGGCATGACGTCGAGCTACGTCGAGAGAAAGTTCGTATTTAGGACCATATGGAAGCTTTCCGGGAAAGTTTTCCGGGGAATTGTTTTTGGTTGTAGACGTAGGAACAACGTCGTTACAACGTCGTTACGAAGTCAGTCATAAGAAAGACGTTTGTCGAACGATGGAACGTAAAAGGACGTCCGGACAACTTTCATACGTGTGAAATGAGAGCGTCCTTTTGACGTCACGTCCCTAAATGACATGCTGCAGACGACCCTTGTGTAGTGGGGAAAAGCAAATTAAGATTAAAAAACACACCTTCTTTAGTCAATGAACCTTTCAGGCACGGCTTCCAAGAAATCTATTAGCAGAGTTGTTTTTTTTTTCGTGAGAAAAAAAAACAACATATTACATCTTTGAAACGTTGATTTTTAACACATTAATTATCTTCCATTTAGGCGTAATAACTCTTTTGTGAGAAAACTCCGCCTATACATGTATGTAATATCGATTATTATCAAGAAAAATAAATAATTGAAATAGTTTTTTTGTCTAAAGTCAAGGGTGAATAATACGCCCTAATTTTAAACCTACAAAGGTATTTTTTGGATTTTTAGATTGGCTTCTCAGCCGTTCTTAAAATAGTTACAGGAACTATTTTCCTTTAAAAAATTACAATTGCCACAAATTTTAGAGCCCCAATTTATATTTATACAATTGTACAACGCTTTTAGAAACTATTTCAATACATTGTCAATAAAACGGATATATATTTCTTAAGTTCCATGGATCTAAGGTTATCCCTGACTATAATAAAAATCACTTAATTATTTAAAGCGTTAAAAGTACAAAGCGCCGGAGTGTAGGTTTAATGAAGCAAAGATCAGTTGCTATAAGGCTGTTAATTCAATATATCATGTTTTAGCATTTCAATTTCCAATGAATCACTGGCTCGCTTATCTATATTCTACACTAAATATAGACCTTAAGTTGCAGTATAGGGCATTTTTTAAAGAGAAATTCACCAATAAATCGCTTCACTACAGACCGGTTATACAGCGCTGTGAAACGGTTATTGTAACAACAGAAATTCACATTGCACCATCATGCAGAGAACCCTTGGGATAATAGCCGAAAGTCAAGAATGCAATATAGGCCACCTAGTTCAAACACTGATAAATAAGGTCACAAGCAGTTTTTAGCCTTTAAAAAAAAGAGCGGATCCAGACTCTAAGGTCATTGACCTGGTAAGTATCTGGATCAAATACTACAAAGTCACAATGCATAAGTATGCCATAGCATATTTGTGCATGAATATTTTGCGTATTATGCAAGGGTCCTTATGTAAGCAATGGGGTTATTATATGGATTTATAGGAAATACTATACGAATAAACTACATGGATTATTAGTGGAGCCCTGAAAAATGATTGTTTGTACATGTGTACGTACTACTTGTACTATAATAATTTGGCGTCGGTTCGTAATACAGGAGTACCAAACGGTTCATTTTTGAAATAGTGTCCCATTTTACAGCATTTGGCCTGAATAGAAACGTATACTTTTTAAAACCTGATAATTTTTTATACTTATTGAATGCATTTATTCTAAACTGCCAGCAAGGAACAAGGAACATATTCTGCCATCAACTTTACACACAACTGCCAGCAGAATAAAACATTGATGCACAGAAACGTTGTTCTTGTCCATGGAATAAAAAAAACCTGTTATGTACTTTGTTATGTATATCTTGTTAAAGACAAGTCCATCTCAGTAATATTGCAAGATCTTATCTATTATGTTCTGTGAAAATGCCAGCAAGATAGGTATTTGAATAGAATAGATATTTCACAGAATAAATCGCTGGGTACTCCTGATAATATAAAATATACACTTATTTACCGTACATAATTTTGTATGTTCACAAAAACAACTACAGTAAACTCAATGAATCCGGAACAATAAACGCGGCTCTGACGTCAACAAAATCTGGATTGTACGGTCAAGGGTTAATGTTGGGTGCATATAAGGCGCTTTTTATGCTAATTACAAATAATAAAAAAAATCATGTCTTTAAATAAGGGAACGGCAAGGGTGGGAAGATAATTAATTAAGGGAAAATTAATTTGTCTCCTGGCGCAAAGCAATCATGTAAATAACTGCGGTTAATGAATAATATTAAGAAGACAATATTATGGGTACAAGCTCAAGGGTATGCAACGTTAATGTAAACTTATTACAGTTGACTCTTGTGGTACTGTTAAATGACTTAAATTAGAAAAATTGCACTGCATATATAGTGGTACCAATATGGATACTCAGATATAACCTGATTAATGAATTCATTCGACATTGTCAATTGCTTTTACGTAATGCGCTAACGAAGGTCTGCCGTGCACCGCTTATTTCTAAACGATAACTAAATGTGTTTATGGGATAGCAATTGAATTGCCTATGGTTAGACTCGAATGGTCATACTTTATGCGTTATAATCATTACGGTTCCTATTACATTTCGACCATTTAAGTTTGAAGGTCTGGCCACACTGGGAGCCATAGGCATTAGAGGCGAACAGGCATTCCTATGAAATATTTTGAGTTCTTCATATAGCCACGCCCTAAATGACATGCAATTATTCTTTCAGATCTGCTTTTCCCAAGTCACACTCGTTTGTTTTTTTTTTTATTATATTTCAAATGAAACGTTTTCAAGGATATTGAACAATTAATCTCCTTCCATTACTCCTTACCCGTCACTCATTTGGTCGAGAATATTTCTCCCATTGTTGTTGCCAAGGCAACCCCTAATTATGACGACAATGACGTCATCGTTGTCACGTGATACACACATTTTGATCACATGTTTGACACGTGACACTGACATTAAGATAAGATCATTATAATATACTTAGTATGAATATATGTATATAGCTGTTTTTTCCGGTCTGGCCTGGTTTGAAGACGTTTTGATTTGGAACTCTTAAGTCCAGAGAGGTGATACCATGGTTTCCGTCATATACATGTATTATAGAATAATTCAAAAGGTGAAGGCCAACTTGGTCAATCAGATTAATTATATGGCTGGTTATCTTCTCATTAAATCCCATATGGTTGGGTACAATTGATAAGTGTCAGGGGTCATTAAAAATAAGAAGGTCCATGTTTATGATATACATAATGAAATACCTTTATGCACGGAAACTGTCCACTGATAAGTTCCATGTATAAATATTCTCACTCGATAAAACATAATAATACACACATTAATAACATATCACATGAGCCTTAGCGACAGTTTATGTGCAAACATACAGCAGAGAAATATCAACCGTTCATTAAGTATGAATCCCCATCTCTTAGACTAATAACAATTCATTTAAGAACCGTTTCATGTATTCAGCGAAAATACAGTTAGTATCTTTTTATGTGGAAACCGTAAATATCACATGTATTTAATCAGATGACACGTGTTTGCTCTAGACAGTCTCCAAGTGTTAATAAGTCCTTAAGGATACTAAGAAGGACAATATTGCCAGCAGTTGCTAATAACATCAAAGACTTAAGTTTCCTATTCTAATAAGCCATGTGGTGCACATTCACTGGAAATAATTGTCATAATATTTAACGTAAATTTCAGCTTCCTTTTCAATATTTTTTTTTTGTCTTTGAATGACTCAACGTTTTCTCGTGTGTCTTGACTTTTGATATTTCAAAATAGGTAATCTTAACTACGCATAAATTGAATTAAATTTCAACAGGAAACCCCCCCCCCCCCCCCCTCGATATAACTGCTCTATTAAGCTTATTGTATGGATGTACCAGCTTTTCAAATTGCATAAAATAATTCACATGCATCAGATCCATGGACCTTAAAAACTATTTCGGCTTCGAGAATATCCTTATGTTTGATGTCCCTGCAAGAAACTTCGATTATTTAAAAATCTGGTTACTTAGTTTATATCATATTAATATTTATAACATACATAGAACAACTGATAGAATACTCGTTAAAATACCAAGAAGCCCGCTATTTGCGTGAACAGAAGGGATAAACGGCTATGTTTTTATACAAAAGTAGCTCTCGAGCTTTCGGTTTTCGAGCTTTTATTTTAGGGCCTTTTTGTTTGCGTGAACCCGGCCAAAATCAACTATCTTAATGTATTCAAACCATTGTTTCTTCCTTCACAAACAGATCATTCACCGATTCTTTGAACAACAAACCATCCGGCGACAAAACGACTGGTGACGTCACAAGTGTCATGGCGACCACAATCCAAGCTGGCTGCCATGACGTCACTACTACGTCACATGACGAGTCACAACAACAAGGCACGGACGGCTTCAATCGAACGACCATCACACTGCCTATTGGTCCACTGTCGAGACACGCGCGTATTGCACTCGATATAGGTGAGTGCAATAAAATAATGTAGTGCACTGGATGGAGGTGATTGCAATAAAATAATGTAGTGCACTCGATTTAAGTGAATGCAATAAAGTGGTGTTATACATGCAATAAATGTGAGTATGATAAAATAAGGTTGTGCACTCGGTATATGTGTGTTATAAAATGATGTTATGCACTCAATTAAGGCAAGTGCAATAAAATGAAATTTTGCACTCGATATATGTGAGTGCAGAGATGTTGTGCACGCGATATTGGTGAATGCAATAAAATAATGTACATCATAGATGCACGAGCTTCAAAATATCTGCAAAGAAAGCATGACTGCTGCCGTAAAATTACTAGGCGTATGGAAATAAATATTTTGTCAAAGCAATTTTTCAAACCGATCACATGACTTATGATAAAATGAGACAGCCAAGGAAACTATGTAATACGAACGTATTTCTGTCGACTGATTGCACTTGCGGAATCTAAGTTATATCGCAAATGTCAATATGCGTTATCGATTATTGAAAAACTTATACTTGAAAATCACAAAGTAATAATTGGTATTTTGACTTCTCATACTTATATTTTATGTTTTCTAACTAACATGTATACTTTTAAATAGATTAAAAGCGGCCCCATAAGGTTCATCACCTTACTATACTCATGAGCCTTTGCAATGTCAATTTACTGGAAGACAATTTACTGGAAAACATTTGATCGAGACTAATTTGTTATAATTTTTTACCCCCCCCCCCCAAAAAAAAAATAATAAAAAAAATAGGAAAGAAATAAATCAAACTTTCCTAATTAGATACTGATTCCTCTTTGAACTAATTTGTTTATATTTAAATAACATAAAGACAGGGATCATGTATCAATATGCCATACTTAGTAGCAAAAAAAAAATGTTAAGTCTACTTAACATTGCATTTGATGTGTAGAAGTATCAATCTATAATTTATGCATTCCCAGTCTTATTTAGCGGCTTCAATGTAAAATTTCTGCTACACTGGTTAAAAAAAAATTATTTGATAAACAGTTCGTTGCGCGCTCTTTCCGTTTATCGGCCGATTGATGACGGTATTTATCGATCTGACCATGGCAAGTGGTCGTTGGCCCCGCAAATAAACATACTGGGCCCGAAGGTGGCTCACCATAAGTTACATAGCTTTTACAGTGATTAACCTTCCTGGAATATTCAGATATAGTCTATTGAGGCCTCTATTATGTTACATTGGAATTCGTTATTATCTGATTTCTTTTCGTTTACGAAAAAAATCATATATTATTTTCGTGTCATTTTTACAGACGGTAAAAAAGAATATTTTGTGGAACAAAAAACTTATTCTTCGAGAATAGTAAAAAACATAAAAATTGCATCTAAGCATAAAGGACATCTTAAAGTTTATGCTCGGCCGATTTTTTTATATGTTTTGTAACATAGTTTGTTAAATATATGATGTTAAAAAAAGTTTTTGATTTCAAAGTATGTTTTTCCAATTGAAATATCTGCCAGCACTGAAAACCGGGCCCGTATTCTTAATACCCTTTAACCGGAATCTATTCTTTCAAATGTCATATAAAACATGGGAAAATAGAGATAGGTTACAAAGTGAAGGCAGACTATGAATTTGGTGCATGTTTCTCCAATTGTCAATCACTCCCATGATCTATCACCCCAGTGTCACACCCCAATACAAAGTGGGCGGGGCTGCGAGAGGTAATGATGCTATTAGCTAATGCGACACGCAATCAGAGAGCTTGACGCAGTAAACAAAGCAATGACGCAATAAATCAATCGCTAACTTAAAGAATTGATGTAGTGGCTATTTTAAGAAAACTAGAAACTGCTGTAACATTTGCTCAATTTGAGCCCTGCTTAGTTAATCAATTCATCACATCAACACTGTTAGTTACCGTTGTTTTGTGTTTAGAAAAAGATGTTTTTTGTTGAAACGGGCAATACAGTTTAAGTCTTAAGAATTTTAAATTAAGCATTTAAAGAATGATTATCTTATTAGGAAAAGAAATCAGATAATTATGCTCTATCTATATAGAGCATATTACTCTAGTTTACTGATATTTTGGTTTAAACATCTTCCATCACTATAATTTACCTTGGTTTGAGTGATTAACCTTTCTGGAACCTACATTGTATTGTGCTACGACAATTAATGTTTCGTTCGAAATCAATATTTTCTGATAAATGCAGTTGAAAATACAGTCATGCATCGCTTTAACCTTACATATATAGAGAACATCAATTGCACTGTGCTTGGAAAATCATTAAATATTACATTGTTAAATAAAGGATAGAATAAAAAATGTGTGTTACACATGTATGTTACTATCGGGGTATATTTATTTATCAGTACAATTGTGTAACCTATCAGTAAAAAAGCGTAATTTGCGGCAGTGAGATGAGTGGTATATTTTGTTATCGTTGCAATTGAGTAACTGATCAGTAAAAAAACGTAACACTGTCGACTCAATGATACGCATACTGACCGATCGATCTGTTTACTAACCCCGAAACGAACGCAGTTGAACCGGCAAGAGTTAGTGAGAAGAAAAATTGCGGAACGGGATTAACGTAATAACGTCAAGTTCAATTACCTTTTTGTGTACGGGGAGTTGTTTTCTTGTGCCTTTTTGCAAGGTGTCTTTAATAGAATATGCGTAAAGAAAACCAAACTCGTGAAGGTCAGATCGTTTTTATTCGTAAAACCGTTTTGGAACTAAACCCGTACTGTAACCATTGAGTAAAAATTATATACCCTTTTATAAGTCCATTTTTAAACCTCAGCCTCCTTCCCCTTTCCCTAGCTGTCTGGTAACTTAAGGGCACTTCATTGTTTAGCCTTCTTCAGTTATCTTCCATTTTAATAAATCTAGTAAACAGATGCCTTGACATGCTTTTATGGTTTTAAAAAAGGAAAAAAATGAGCTTTTTAAAGAAAAAAAATATGCATGCACTCAATCTCCCAGTGATGGAATATCATAAAATAGGAATCCCCCCCCCCCTTTGAAATGTCAACGCTTTTCCAAAGTGTGTGCTCATCTCATGTTGAGCATCGTTTTGTGGCACCAACAACCTTGGCTGAGTGGGTCCTCCTCTGACCAAATAAGGAGGGAGCTACCGGGAACTGCTGTATTGAAGCCCTGGGCTTCTATTCGAATGTAAGCCCATTTGTCCAATGAAATCTGAATCTTAATAGAAGCCCATGGGCTTGTAAACGGATGGATGGGCTTCTATTTGGATGTAATTTTGCACTAATATTTTTAACAAAAAAGTTCAAAATCGTTTTATATATGGGAAAGTCCTTGTCTTATTCGCAAGACATGCAATAAAAAGTACATTCGTTCCTTCCACGCCTTGCCACTTTGTGACCGCGATCCGGATATCACACAAACAAGAAAGCAATGGCATACCTTTTAACCTTGCAAAGTAAGGATTTATCACATTCAATCACCACTTAAAAACATATTTTATCACTTCACCACAAAAATAGATATATAAGCCCATGGGCTTCTATTTGAATGTAACATCCGAATATAAGCCCATGGGCTTAATTTCGGGTGGGCTTCAATCAATACAGCAGTTCCCGGTATAGAGTCACTGTCCTGAGTACAGCATGGTCCGCAAATGACAAACAAGTAAAAGGGATGTGAGTAAAATATATCTAACTGAATCAACGATTGCTCATTTTCACATTCTTTCCTTTGCTGTTATGTTGAACCTATAGACACCACTTTAAGGTATGATTTGCACTTTAATTTAGGATATATGCATACCTATTTTCTCTTAAATTATTTTTTAAAAACACTAACATGATAGTCATAAGCAGTGAGAAGGTTATCAATGGCACGGACCAACTCAGGACCTTAACCCAAAGCTTTCTCATCCTGCCCCAGGTCTTATACGATAGTGATACAAGAACATGATATTCATCCGAGGAACCCGGGCACTGTTGGCTTTGTCAGTGCCATACCATTTTTAATAGCGGTTTGCTATTCTATGTACTGAACCCTCAGTCAAGTAGTTGACACAAAGACACCCACCCCCCCCCCTCAACAATGGTCCAGGGACACACTATATAAAGGAGGAGGCCCGAATAGTAGCAGGAAGCTACTTGGGTCGTCTCACTTTCACTCATCAACTTATTGATAACTCTGTGGCAGCTGTGGGTCTTTGACCCTTATCAAATAACGAAATTTTCTAGGTTTTGCTAATGTATAAATTGCATGTTTCTGTTTTTTTTTCAGAACCAGCTACATGGTTATTATATGTCTGCATAATAACCTTGCTGCACTAGGAAAGCTTGTTTTTCTCAAGATACTCTTTTTAAATTATATTAATGAATAATATAAAACATCAGCAAGAAACACCGACAAAGTCCCTACCTATAATGATGGTCACTGTAATGTACATGTATGTGACCGTAAGGAAAAGAGAATAGTAGTAGCTTAACCAAAAGGACATTTTTATGTGACATAGGAATGTGAATTTCTTTAAGTCGATCCATGAATTAACTTGAATACGTTATGAGACCGGCCAATGATACCTGATGTAATGAAATACTAGAATTCAAAATTAATATTTAGCCATACTTTGAGCGTTTTTCAAATTTCTTTTTGTCACCGAAAATTCAAAAATAGATTGTATCTTGTGAAATTTGACAACATGGGAGATAGTCCATTTGACTTATATATGAATATATTTTCATCTACAACAGAGACGAAAAAATGTATACTTTGACCAATCTAATGAAGTAACTCACATTGTAAAGCAATAATTAGTATTTCGCCACCCCACCCCTTCAGCTGCACATGGATTTTAGGTATTGCCTCTAATAATGTAATATGTTTCACACTTTCTAATAGA
>LQRL01162319.1:0-11139 GCA_001703475.1 Hydroides elegans
AAAATGTGCTTATTAGTTTACTTATTTATGGATATAGAATAAGTCATATAGAGACGTCCCGCTTTTGTCTTAAAATGACGAAGTTATGATGTTTTACGTCTGGACGCCCGTGACGTAAATATGACGTAGCTTCAGAGACAAACAAGGAGTAGAGTACGAGTAATTTTGCAAAAAGGGGAGAGGGGGCTTTTCGCCGAGATGGGGGTTTTTGACCATTAACAATCATGGTCATGCACTAAACTTTACAGGGGCCAATTTGACTTGTGTAATTAAATTTTGGGCCATTTTTCACCGGGGCCGTTTTGACCGGGCGTTATTTTGACTGTATACCAAAGAAAAAGTATGATTTGAATTTAATATTGTACGTTATAGTGTGTTTTAATGCGAGCGCCGTAGGCGCGAGCCGATTTTTTTTAACCTGAAAAATACTTTTTTTTATACTTTTTTTCTTGAGATACTTTTTTTTATACTTTTTTTTTATACTTTTTTTCTTCGGAAAGTGAGTGGCAACACTGCGTTTGTTCATACTTCTGGAATATTATTTTGTAGTTCCTCAAAAACCTGCAATTTATGTGTGGGAAGTGGTGTTTCAATACAACTCAATCATTCATTAATTATCTTCTTCAAAACATTGTCGGCCCGGACAGACGGTTTTCTCTATTTTATTACAAACTCATGTAATCAAAGTCCACAATCAGGCATCACGAAGGCTTGTTTGGTGCCTATCGTGTGTTCATTACTGTGGTATATCAATTTGTAGTGCCTCAAGGTTTCAATTAAATAATTTGCGACAAGAGGTTTCGCAATACAACTTTCTTCAATATTACATTACACTGAAGCTATTACTTAACCTGATTAAACTGAGGTAATCAATTAATAAGAATAGATTTCAATGTAAAAACAATGAACATGTCCACAATCAGGCATCACGCCAGCTTTTTTCATGCTGAACGTGTGTTCATACTTGTGGTATATCAATTTGTGTTTCCTCAATTCGTTCCAAGTAATTTGGAAGAGGAGGGAGTGCAGTACAATCCAATATTACTCATCTTATGTATGAATATTACCCAAGACAAACATTATTTCACTTTGAATGATTCGATCACTCTAGTTGCGTGTACATTTGACCTTAATTTGATATGAAATAACTGAAATGTCCTATCCTGATTCCACAATCAAACATCGCGCCTATTTTAATTAAAACAAAACTCATTTGATCACTATTCCATGTTTATAATCCATTATAGGCAATGAAGGGCAGCGAAGTGGTGGAGATCTCGGACGATGAGTTGAAGATGCGACCCAAGGACAATCCCGACCAGTGGCCTATTGTGGGTCCGACCTTCACCTTCTCCAGTCTCAATGCCGACGTACCCGAGTTTGTGCCCGGTCAACCCTTTCAAGTTCCACGTAAGTTGTCATTGCATTTCATTTTTGTGTTGATACGAGTAGAAGATGCCATGATAATAATGTCGTATGAACTGTGAATGGAGTAGGAAACGGAGTAAGCAGCGTCATATTATTGAAAATTGAATAGTTTAATGGATATGTTCAATAACATAAGCCGTAACTCTGTGTAAACATGCAGATTTTGACAATTTTGTGAGTTTGAATATGTACTCATGAAACTGTAAAATCTGCAACATTAAAATGCAGAATACTGGTCTGTTTCATGAACATTGAAATTGATTTTCAAACCTGCAAACAGCTGTTTCATATAAAAGACAAAGCATGATAAAACTCAAAGTAAGCGAAACATGATGTGCAAATTATTATATTTTACATCATGGATTACAAATATTAAAGATAATTGAAAAATGTCTGTAAGAAGTCTTGAGGGACATGATGCAGATTTTGACAATTTCGTGAGTTTAATTTGCACTCACGAAAATGTAAAATCTGCAAAATTAAAAGCAGATTACTGGTCTGTTTCATAAATACTATACTGAAATGGATTTTCAAACCTGCATACAAAAGTAACACTGACACCTCAGTGACAAATAGAATTTGTGAAGTAACTGTATACGCAAAAATGAAATATCTTATGTATTTTTTTTTTGTATGAACGAGTTATGAATATTGAAAATGAGTCTAACCTAAGCCGCAATAAGAAACACTGCAGATTTTGACAATTTTGTGAGTTTTAATATGTACTCATGAAACTGTAAAATCTGCAGCATTAAATGCAGAATACTGGTCTGTTTCATCCAATAGTGGAATGGATTTTTAGCCCTCAGCCAACACTTTGGCTGAAGGCTATTGCTATCGTCGTGTCCGTCTGTCCGTCCGTCCGTCCGTAAACAATTACCTTGTGAACACACTCAAGGCTACAATTCTTCACCGATCGCAATTATATTTGGCATACAGTTAGTATGGGTGGTAATAAAGGTTGGGATTGTAAATGAGCCATATCCGACCAGGGAAAATGGCCCAACTGGACTTAGAAAAATCCCCTATAAGCCCCCTTCATATGTGGAGCTTGTGAACACACTCAAGGCTACAATTCTTCATCGATCGCAATTGTATTTGGCATACAGTTAGTATGGGTGCTAATAAAGGTTGGGATTGTAAATAAGCCATATCCAACCAGGGAAAACGGCCAAACTGGACTTAGCAAAATCCCCTATAAGCCCCTTCATAAATATCAATGAAGGGAGCTTGTGAACACACTCAAGGCTACAATTCTTCACCAATCGCAATTATATTTGGCTTACAGTTTGTATGGGTGCTAATAAAGGTTGGGATTGTAAATGAGCCATATCCGACCAGGGAAAATTGTCCAACTGGACTTAGAAAAATAAGCCCATTCAAAAATATTAATTAAGGATCCTTGTGAACACACTCAAGGCCACAATGTTTCACTGATTGCAATTATATTTAACATACAGTTGGTGTAGGTGCTAATAAAGGTTGGGATTGTAAATGAGCCATATCCGATCAGGGAAAATGGCCCAACTGGACTTAGAAAAATAAGCCCCTTCATAAATATTAATTAAGGGTCCTTGTAAACACACTCAAGGCTAAATGTTTCACCCATTGCAATTATATTTATGATACAGTTAGTATTGATGCTAAAAAAGGTTGGGATTGTAAATGAGCCATATCCGACCAGGGAAAATGGCCCAACTGGACTCCTAAAAATCCCCTATAAGCCACATAAGCGTTTTTTGTCCTCGCTGGAGAATCGCTATCGTGGCTGAGGGCTTTGCATCTCTGATGCCTATGTTCAAACCTGCAAACAATATGGATACTTTATAATGAATGTAAAGCAAAATATACCAATTAATGAAAGAACTGATTGAGAGATCATAAGTTCATGACTGATATATGCACATGAAAACATATATTGGAATGCATTTAATTAATCCACACGAAGTCTTTGGTAAATTTTGACAATTTCGTGAGTTTGAAAACGTACTCATGAAACTGTAAAATTTGCAATATTAAATGCAGAATACTGGTCTGTTTCATGAACATTGAAGTGGATTTTCAAACCTGCAAACATCTAAACAAATAAAAGCTAATCGAACAAAAATAAATGTTTAAGGGCGTTAATCGTTATTGACTTAATATGTAGCATATTCTTCTATCTATTAATGTATATATATCAATAATATCTAAGTAACTTATTATGTATGTTTACTAGTATTTATATTTTCATTATCTAATGTAGGCGTTGATGTTACGGACACAGCTTCGCATCAGGACTTTGATACGGGCATTGCTGGTGTTGGCATGGAACAATATACAACCCCCGTTCTCTCTTCGTCTGCACCTGAGTTCGAAAGCAGCTGGCAAGAAGTGAAGAAGCGATCGAAAGAGCGCACACCCAAAAAGAAAGAGGTGAATAAAATTCTGTTGTTGGTAACTCCTGGTATAACTCCTGGTATAAATCTTAGATTTAAGCAGAATTGTGACATGTACTATGACATGATGGAGTCTATGATTGTTTAGTGATGATATATAGTACGGTTCTAAGTATGAATCTATACGAAGGGATATTAATAATGTAATGGTATTTTTCAGGAAAAGTCAACGGGGAAAGACAAGGAAGAGAAAGAGGAATTGGATTTCATGTTCGATGAAGAAATTGAGGAAATCACTGGCACAGGTCGCAAAAACACCTTCACTGACTGGTGAGTAAATCAATTGTAATACAATTGCAAGTGTTTCGACTGGCAATCGAAACAGTGAAATCGATTGTTCAAAGCATCAGAACTCTCATAAATTCTAGCTATTTGGTAACACAATCTCGTATTACCGTCGAGTTACATGTTAACCTACATTAAAATACTTCCTTGTATCTTTAAATAACAATGGAGATTAATCATTAAAATCAATTTACTTATAGGACGAATTTCACAGCCTAAGTCTAGACTAGGTTTCAATTTTATGACAAAATTTATAACCTGATCTAAACTAAGGCTGTGAAGTTGGCCCATAGACCTTATATTTTGACCTTGGCTTAACTCCCATTTTATCTTTTCTCGTCCTTAACAGGTCCGACGAAAGCGACGTTGAGATCGACGACTCTACCGTCAACCACATCCTCATTGTCACGCAAACGCCGCCCGCGTTTCGCAAGCATCCGGGCGGCGATCGCACCGGGGATTATCAGAGTCGCGCCAAGATGACGCAGGAACTGGCGATGCAGATTAATGATGGACTGTGTGACTTTGAGGAGCAGCTGTTTGACCAGGAATACGACATCGATCATCAGGTTACTGTTAGTGTATTGCTTTGTTGTTTTGTGTTGGTGGCGGTTGAGTAATGGATACGTTGGATTCTATTTAAGAAGTGGTCTTCCTGCTTAGTTAATTTGTTAAGAAATACATACATTTAAGAAAACCTTTTGCCAGTTTAATTAAGGTCCATAACATATGTTCTGAACGGGTTCGCGAAATTATTCAAACATTTAAACCTGTACATACAATACGTTTAGATATGTAACAATGTATTTACTTGATTTACAGACTGAGTTCAAAACTGTAAAGACGATAACTCGGGATGAGTTTGACCAAATACATCCAGAAGAAAGCGCGTGCGATCCCAACCAAACTGTCCCTCCCCCTCCTCCTCCCCCTGTCCAAGGTATACATGCATAGTAAAAAGCTATTCTATTAAGGAAAAGTCATTAGATTTTTGTTTGATCATCAATCAATATATGAACAAGATATGCACAGTAACAAAAAACAAACGAGCAATCGCAATGATTTTACGACACACATGTTGCACAACATTATTAAAGAAAATACCACTTTAGATATTGACAAACATTATTAAAGAAAAACTAATAATATCTTGTATGTAAATAACAGTTTTATCAAACAAATCTTTTATCAAACAAATCCTTTACAGAAGAAAAGGCCGTGCCCAAAAGCCCCGATGCCGTCTCAATGCCGACCGACGTTCCTTCACAGTTGGCGGCTGCGCAACGAACGCCACGCACACCCAAGACGCCGGGTGGCGGCAAGAAGACGGCGAGGTTCTACCCCGTAGTCAAGGAAACGGCAGAGGCAGATCCTTCGGTGAGTGCTTGGCAACAAACTGAATAAGTCCTCCACTACTTTATCAACAGTTGAAAATTGAAAAAAAAGAAAACATATGAAATTAAATTAGAGTCCGTCGAAGGAACTTTTATTTAAGTCTTCATTATTTGATGAATGCATAGTAAAATAATCCATAACTGAATTAACCACTGAAGTCTTGTGCAAATTTTGACAATTTCGTGAGTTTTTGAAAACGTACTCATGAAACTGTAACATTTGCGATATCAAAGTGCAGAATACTGGTCGGTTTCATGAACATTGAAACGGATTTTCAAACCTTCAAACACAAAGAGTAAACATACAAAGGCTAATCGAATAAATCTTATCCTGGCACACAATCGTTTAATCCATTAAAACATAAATTTATATTTTTGTTCAGACGCCGCGAAAGAGAAAGACTCGCCACAGTGCCAACCCACCGCAAGAAAGTCACGTCGGCTGGGTGTGGGACACACGCGAACACACACCCCGCCAGCGCACGACCTCACTCGGTGTTAGGTTCGTATTGTTCAGTTGCTTCACTTGAAACAATAACACATGTGTTTTTGTTCGAAAGTGTGAAAGATGTACTGTAGGCGAGGATCGATAAGTGATGTACTTGGAGGTATTCTATTGCAAGACAATCGAGTGGTTTTGCTGTTTGGTTTCTTGAGGTTGAATGATTAATCGATAGGCCATTTCGTGCTGGTTTCAAAACGATTTTCCCATTGAGCATTTTATAGACAAGTTTAATGGGTAAATTTACCTTTAAAACGATTGTGCCTTATTGTTTCGAACCAGTTCTTGACCATGTAAAACAGACATTGCATATTGATTTTGGCTCAACCTGAGTGCACTCCTCTGAAGTTGAAATTGGTTTATTTCACAGGATAGGTTTCTGCCTCAAAGTGTCTAGAAATAGACAACCTAAATGTCCATCAAGAACCCGAATAAAATAGACTGACTTATATGAGTTTAAACCGAGATTTTATTTTAAAAAAAATAAGCAAAATCAGATTTGGAAATTTCCGATTATGTTAAACTATTTAAAATTTTTAAGATGTTATTTCATCCAATTATTTTATTGGACGATTTCACTTTTGTAGCCCTTCGGAAATGATGTCGACAAGCTACGGCAGTCTACCACAGAACCTCGAACACCCGTCACACGGCCTCCTCAAGGATACCGGCTTCGTGTGGCATGTTTACCACAAGTTTCACGCCAAGTGTCTCAAAGGTTTGTGTTTTTAAAATACCATTAAAAAAATGCCGTAAAATATTACGAGTTTTAATTTTAGGTTTTAACTTAAGATACCCCTTAACTTACTTATGAATTCGGATGGAGGCATCACCATCAGTAGCCTATTAAGTAATTTTTAATCCACATTATATCAACTGCAAACTAGTGGTCATTTGCATTGACTTAGGTTTTCTTATAATTTTCAGAACGACGAAAGAGTGGAGTTGGCTTGAGCCAGGAAATGAACACATTATTTCGTTTCTGGTCATTTTTCCTTCGTCAGCATTTCAATAGAAAAATGTATCAGGAGTTCAGAGCTCTGGCACTAGAAGATGGAAAGGCAGGCTATAGGTAAATAAAGACATATATATAAATATATAACGCCTATATTAATAACAGTTGAGTCTGATTTAATAATTCTGTCTGAAAAGAGTTTATCCTAAAATTGCAATCAGTACAAAATTGCAAATCAGAACAACCTTAGTAACTCAAACAAGAGAAACGTTATCCCATATGGTTTTCAAGAAATTGATTTTTATAGCACATGCTATAAAAGCACGAACAATTGCTTTTAAAATGCCCTCATTTGATTACAGTATAACAGAATGTGCTTTACTTACAAGGGTACATGTTGTTTTCAGGTACGGCCTCGAGTGCCTCTTCCGTTTCTACAGCTATGGTTTGGAAAAGCGCTTTAGACCGGAGATATTCAAAGACTTCCAAGAAGACACCATTATTGACTACGAGTTGGGTGGGTTTTGCATACCTGATTATTAAATAAAGTTAGAACACGGCATATTTCAAGAGCTCTACAAGAGCTCCAGATGTCAATCATCGTGCTTAAATATATTGCCTATTTGAAATTAGTCGCATCTCTTTAAATCTCACATACTAAATTTCTCAATAACAGCTAATTGTTTTAAAAGAAATTGTTGCATGGAACTCTAATGGTACCCAAAGTCCATAATGTCCCTACTACATTGCACTTGTAAATACTTTCCTGCTTTTCTAACGTCATTTGTACAATCATCAATCTTCCTTGTCGCAACATAAATGACACATTCTGCCAGACCATAAGATACATCAATCGATGGAAACTAGGTGTGTTAATGTCTTGTTATGGCAAAGGGGGCCTGAAGTAAAGCATTCAGGGGTGTACCTTTAGGAAAATTGACAGTCGCGCCCGCGCGACTGGCTCAAAGAAGTTAGTCGCGCGAGGGAAAAGTTAGTCGCGCGGCCACTACTGCGTATTTCATATGGCGTATACTATACGCAAAAAGACACATGAGGGAGGTATCGAGCTTAAATGTATCTACATACAGGCAGCGCTAAAAATAGATAAATTAGTAAACTAATTGAAATGCGAGCGCCGTAGGCGCGAGCCGAATTTTTTAAACTATATTTATATTAATTTTAATTAAATGAGTGCCTTTTAAAGGCAAAACCTATAGTCAAGACTTTTTGATCACTTCACTTAAGGTTTATATCTACGAAAGTGGATGTTTCATCGGGTACAGGACTGCTGATAGATGATATTCGATTTAATAACATACATTTTAAGATAAATTTCTTTTTGTCGGTATATTCAATGAAGCGCCCATCCCATATAAGTAAATAACATAGGACCAACTAAACTAAAATCAAAAATAGATCGAATGTTTAAACTGAATGATTAATGTGTTGTTAAATGTTATTATAAATTAACATCGTCTAGTTATACAATAGTAACGCGAGCGCCGAAGGCGCGAGCGTAAAATAGTGCAATAATTATTAAGAAAATTTAAAACACGTCAAATTATTATTTGATGATTTATAGATTTACTGTTAAATAACTAAAGAGCGAGAAAAAGTTAGTCGCGTGCCACGCGACTAACTTTGAAAAGTTAGTCGCATGGCCAAAAAGTTAGTCGCATACGCGACCGCGCGACCGCTAAAGTACACCCCTGAGCATTATATAAGTCACTGCTTGCTCATTATTTTGGCATTGCATGACTGGGCAAGGCGCTGTTGTAATTTCCGTCGAATTAACATTTCTGCAGTCGTTGATTTATTTGTGTTTTATTTGACTTTTCCATTCATTTGATTGTTTTTGTAATGCAGTAAAGTATTTCCTGCTATTTGTCTAATTTCCTTCACAAAATGAGTGAATATCTTTATTAACTTTTAGTCATACTAGTATGTATGTTCCCTTTATGGCTTTGCAGGTCAGTTATATGGTTTGGAGAAGTTTTGGGCGTTCTTGAAGTATTCGCGGCGAAGTGTCGATATCGACCCTAAGTTGAAAGAGTGGCTTTCAAAGTATCAGCGAATCGAGGACTTCCGCGTAGAAGTGAGTTAACATACATTGTAATGATTGAAGGTTGCAGTCGGTTCAAATTTGTAAAATCAGTTATGACTCTAATCATATATACATGCAGTAAGAATATTGATTGGTCTAGTCTGAAAAAATTGGATAAGAAATATATTGAAAGCTATAGTAATAATAGTTGCTGTAGAAATTGTAATAACGACCCAAGCATATAATTAATCCGCTATTTGAAAGCAAAACGCGGTGAAAATGACGATAAATGATTTTAAGTTCCTGCATGTATAGTTATTTACAGCAGTCTAAAACATCGAACCATTTATCATTGATCAATTGGTTTGTGAGTAACCTGCATGACATAGGAAAATAGAGGCCCCAATAATTATCATGGTAATTAGCCTTCGTGAAACCAAACATGCATATAATCACTGTGTTAATGTTTTGTTTAGCCTCCGATGGGCAGTGGCGGCGCGGCGGGCGACGTGAAGCGCATGCGCAAAGACTCGCACCGCAGTCGCAACAACAGCCAGAGCGATCGGCATGCGTGGAAGGACGCCGGCAAGCAACGGCACCGCAAGGACAGCCAGTCCGACTCAAAACAACAGCAGCATAAGACCAAAGACAAAGGGGGTAGTAGTAGTGGGGGTGGCAAGCGCTCGCGACAGAGCAGTCAATGCGAGGGAGGGGGTGCCAGTGGCGGCTATCAGCACGGCGGCGGTCGGCGGTCGCGACAAAATAGTCAGTCGGAAAATAAGGGGGCTGGTGGCGGTCAGCATAAGCCCGCTGGTGGGCATGCGAAGCCGCGGCCCGAGTCGGCGCGACACCACCAGGGTGACCGGCCCCATTCGGCTCCCAAACAACAACGCCCCGCATCTGCTCATAACAAACCTAGTGCTACTAGCGATTCCTCCACGAAAGGAGGCCCAAAAGATAAGCCCCAACATCACGGAAAAGACTCGAAAAAGGACACTAGTTCAAAAAGTGCAAAACCAAGTGCAATTGAGGCCGGAAAGAAACCCGACCAACCCAGTGGTGGCGAAAGCAAGCGATCACACCACCACAGGAGGGAGCATAAAAAATCCACGTCCGAATCGACGTCGAAAGCACCTACGGGTGACGCCAGCAAAAAGGCGGCCAGTACAGCAGCGGCACAAAGTGGTCAGCCACAAAAGTCAGCTCAGCAGAAAAAGACTGATGATAATAAAAAAGAGAATAAGAAAGAGGCCTCGAGTGCCGCCTCGGACACTGCTAAAAGTACACCAAAAACAAACGATTCTGTGTGAATATTAAGTTTTAGATTTTGTTTGGATTTATCTTATCTTCTTCTTTCTTTTGTTTTAGGTTTGGGTTCATTATTAATCACATAGTCCTTTTACCATATATTGAGAAAATATAGTTTGATATATTACGTCCCTGCTTAATATTTAATTGTAAATAGGAGTATGTTATCTTTGATCCTATATTATTATCCAGTATAGTCCATTTGTTTAAAGGTGAAATGAGTACCTTGAGAGAGCATAACTGATCGGGTGCTTGTGTATTCATTATGATCAGTGGATGATGATCTCAATCATAGAGCTGGTTTAAAAGGCGTAATGATATGATGGTAAAGGCATTGAAGGGATTCAGCATATGTTGAGACATGAGTTCCGTGCAAGGTGGTTAGGGACGGCTGCTTAGTGTGAGCCAAATGCATTTAAGCAGACTTACTAACCGATAATATAACTAATACACGGAGAAAGGCGGCATAGGTTTAACCGTGCATTGCGGTTGTGTTGCATGGGTTGGCTCCAGTTTAAGTTAAACTGAGGTAACCACATGAGCAAAAGAAAAAAGAAAGGATCCTAAAAACGAATTGTCAATATTATTTTGGAAAAGGAAATTGTCATTTTTCTAGTGTATTTGCGGAAGTAGCTATTAGCAATAGTCACTACAACACCGTGCTTTAACTCAAATCAGATGTTTATTATCCCCCGTGAAACGGAGGGATATAGGGTTGAGCGTGTCTGTCCGTCTGTCTGTCCGTCCGTCCGTCTGTCCGTCTGTCCGTCCCCCTTGACATAGGG
>LQRL01162339.1:8470-22086 GCA_001703475.1 Hydroides elegans
AGAATTTGTCAACTTATTTGAATTCGTGAAAATGCATAAACACAATCTTCGATATACCATGACTCTAGCCTTCCGCTTTTGTATACTCCCGCTGCTCCCTCTGCCATTCCGGGCCATTAATGCAAGACCTGGCTCTAACCTTAATTTGCAATATGAATTTAACCGCAGCATGTCAGTGCAAAGGGTCGTAAATCGTGATGATTCTAGAGCTCCTCCATTCTAGATGGGATTGCAACGGCTGATCTGTCACACCTGCTTGACAGGCGGTCTTAGCCCGTATAGCCCATATAGCTATTAGGCGGAAATAGGGACTTAGCCTCTTAGCCCGTCATCATGCCCTGTGTGGAGGAGCTCAGTGGGTAGAAGTGGTGACTGTTATGAGTAAAATGGCGTGTGTAATAGTGGTCATGGTCGGGCCATGCTGTTGTAAACATTTTCATAAGCGGTATATTTTTGTTATGACCTTTAATTTATAATCCATTAATCATCTCATGCAACAGGTTGAAATGGCGAGAGACTGACCATTAGTATTTATGAAAATCACATAGTTTATAGTCTGTTGTACATCATTATGGTTGAGAATCCCTGCTCCATGACTCTTTAATAACAGAATTTTTTGCAGAATAAACTTGAAATTTAATGATTTCAAAACATAGAATCCAAATGTGGTGAAAATACATGATATTAATAACAAGTTCCTAAATCGGTCGCCATGTACATGTGTGTTTCTACCTGTATTGCGATTGGGTCATGTGGTTGCCATGGTGAATTGCAGAAAAAATGGCCATATTAACTGGTGCGTGAAACATGCTTATTAGCAGACAATGTCCCTTCATCATAAATAAACAGCGGTCGTTTCAGGTAGCAATACTTTGATATTGCAGCAACTATTATTTAATATCATGGTCTGTGTGTAAGGTCGATAAATATCCTATGATTTAATATAAAAAAGGGGCAAGGTCAATATACGCCTTTATTTACCAGGCTAGGCAATGGCTCACCTTTGATCTAAAAGAGTCACTTTAGTGTTTTAAATAAAAATAGGTCATCAATTTTATACATAACGACATATATCATACCCATACCTTTTCAAAGAAGTCAATTTACGAATTATTGCATATTAAAAAAAACTGTAAGAATAAGCATAATTCATGCGTAAAAACAGTATTGTTAAACACAAGTTGGATGTATTATCTATCATCTGATTCAACATTAAAGCTCCAGCCCGTCCAACTTCCTCTCTGCAGTTAACTATCTCCTCAACCCGGTGCCAGTGGTTGCTTGGTGTCATTTTCAAAAAGGGCCGTGTGTGCCTTATTACCTTCGTCAATGTTTGGTTTTGGCACGGGGCCTCCGCCGTTTAAAGCAAGCAAGCAAGCAAGCACGGGAAATGGTTGTCCAATAGACATGGCAATCGACCGAATAAACTTAAGGGTTCTATGTCTAAACTAAGTGCCTATTTGCGGTTTTTACAACAACGGCATTTGAAAAGTCTATCATTTTGCAAAATTGCTTCGAATTTTCTTGCAGAAATCATGCTTATGATTGCTATAAAATTTCAATTCTGCCTTTTGACTTTCATTAGGAGTCATGTTACTTATTGCAACTCCATGGTCCCAGTGCCAAAAAGGTATTTCCTTAAGTGAGAACCTTTATGCACTGATCCCTTCAACTGAGTTATGCTTTTGCATATATAGAACCCGTTGCTACACTGGGTAATTACTCACTTGACTGTGGGTAACATATGTGTAAGGAGTGAGATTAGTCTGCAACAATGGGCAAGCCTGATCTCAATGGTTGGGCCCAAAGAGTGCTTGCTCGGTAGTAAAGGGAGGAAATCATGCTTTTAAATCGTGTAATTAACCTTTCTGTTTCATTTCCTATGTTAAACACCCCAGTTTTCAACAAGGACTGTTTACTGGAATTGGAAGAGAATTGGATGTCATCCAAAAGTCGTATTGCTCTTTTGCACTTGACCTTCAATAACACAAAACGGAAAATCCTATTCAAGCATATTTACAGTAGATTGGTCGATTATGTGTAGAAAGAATAAAGTTAAGAGTAGCCCATTTTTTCACAATATAGAACTCTACATGTATTTTTTGATGGGCGCAAATATTTGCGATCCATTTTAAGTCTTCCGCCTCCGCGTTAGTGCGAAGTGTTGAACTTTAAGGGTAAATCTTATTGTATTATTTTCAACTTGGGAGCCGTTCACTATTTTTCGATTTACCTTACAAAGTTATGGGAAAAGTTGTGTGCCAAGGGAAATTACATATACAACACAGCAATGTATAATCTACGATGCATTTCCAAAATTGTCTCTGATTTGGTTTCGACCATACGGCCGCCATGCACTGACTGTATCAACCGAAAATCCCCATTTGCACTGCTCATAACTGTCAGAGCAGCACTGTTGTAGGCTTTCTTTGCATTTGTAAATAAACCTTATTGAGTCCAACCCCAGAACCCTGTCTAGCAAAACTGAGGACGTTACATTGCATGAGCGAGACTGTCAAGTAAAGGCATAAATGAAAACAAAGGGCAAAAATGTGAAATTTAAATTTAAAAAAAAGAGAAAAAGCTTGCAACTGCAAAATCTAACTGCTCATCTATCAAGCTTGATCACTTCAATCTTATGTGTTCCAGTGTAATTACACGCCTTTGTCGTTTTTAGCATGAAACAATTATTTAAAGGGCCTCAGGTGTATTTATTTTATCTGATAAATCAAAGAAAACCATTGACGCAGTTAATTTTGTAACCACAGATTCCATGTGACAGTTCTCTGATTTTTATTCGGAGGGAGACGCCCACAGTTATTATCACGAAAAACGCAGCTCTGGAACAGGGGGTAGAAGTCTAGTACATTATCCCGAGGAAGTGGCAATATGATTTAGATTTTTTCCTTGTTTAATGGAACATGTAATGCATGACATTATGAATATATTTTATGCATTTAAGATTTAAAAAAAAATATTTGTCATACACATAATAATAGTCCGATAATTTTTCAGGCATCTATATCCAAGTATCTAGAAATATGATTATAGATTGGAACCACAAGATAGTCTGTAGGTTACGAATTATGTCCTTGCTTATTTATATTGGGTTCTCCAGTAGCCACAACAGGATATGAAATATGCGAACTGCCCTGATTGCCGATTATCTGATATTCCCTATGACCCGTTCCCTTGTCTGGTCGTTATGGGAGACGGTGTCTTGTTGCCTTATTTATGATTCCTCTTTTTCTATGATTTTTCTTAGTTAATGGGATAGATCTTGATTAGATAGCTTTTCTCTGGACGTGTAGTGTATTGTCGACTGTCATTTATAGATAAAATTAAGATATTGGAAAACAAGTAAAAGGTTTGATCGAATTCTATGATATAAATTTGATTATAAGGCGAACACAATATTAGACGATGTAATGGGATAACATGATTGAACTTAAATGAATGACGTCCAGAAGCCATATTGCTTGTTACCTTGTGATATCCTCATTCACCACGTTTCCCAGCAACTCTGGGCCGAATTGTCCAGACGGCCCAAAAAGGATGATTGCTTCAAAGAAGTGAAATACCATTCTGATGATTTTCTTCGTGTTTCAAATTAATTCAGCTGGGCGATTTGTCGGAAAAAAACTTTTCTAATGATTAATGTAGCTTATAACAAAATATTAACGTAATCCCATTCTGCAAAAAAGGGCATAAGAGTCTATTATGCACTTGCACTAGGATAGATCAAACGCAACCCGATTAACTGTATACATATGCCTAGCCATTATGTGCTTGGTACCTTTTTCATTAACAAGAATACATTCATCGCAGGATGCCTTAGGGTAGTTCATCGATTCTGTTCGTCTATTTATGTCGCATATTTTTTTCCTATATCAACCATGACACATGATAATATATATGATGCGATCGGATCCTTCTTGTGAGTTTTATAATCTTGAAGAGAAAAAAAAATTTGGCGGAGCTTTAAAAATGTGTCCTGAAAAGAAGATAAGCAAGGATTCTATGTCAATCTGATTAGTCGCATTAGCTAGATCTCGGGTGTCTTATTATGCCACCTACGGGTATCTCTTCGGCTTAAAAAAAAAACACTGGTGTTCCACAAGGCGCAGTTTTATGACCTACTTGATGCCCACCTTTCAATCATCTACTTAGTAGTCTTACTCAGCCCCGCAGCCAGTGGGAATGAATGTAAAGCCACTCGACATGTCTCAATAGGATTACTCTCTCCAAGGTTCCAATGCAGATTTTAGTGACATCTTGTAACAAAGCTCTTTATTGGGCGATTTGTTAACTTGTCTGTTCCTTATGTCTCTTCCTTTTCAGCTACTCACAAAGGATTCTCTTTATAGTAATGATTGTATTTTTTGTCTTTTTATAATCACGGAATAAGGAAAAATTAGTATTTGCCACTGCTCGTGAAAATTGCTTTGATAACCATTCAACACCGCCAAGGACTTTTCTTTTATATTAATCGTTGAAAGTCACTTATTGCAGTTGCAACATTATCTTAAATGTCTAAATATAGATGTCGTTTTCGTGATTTATTTGACAGAATAATTATTGTATTCACTCCAAGCATGCTCAGTTAGATCCTCAAAATTGTTTGTATTACACAAGATGTTATTTGTAAGCCGAAGATGTTTATTAAATTGGATAAGTCGGTGAGATATATCTAAAAGATTGGACTTCCCATTCGGTTTAACTAACCACTCTTTCTGATTAATCAGGGTCTGTGTAGTGAAAAAATACCCATATATAATATAAACTATAATAAGGTAAACCAGTAATCACTTTTCCAGCCAATGTATTTGAATACAGTTCTTCAAATAGTGTCATATGCCGTTACAAATAGTCGCCTTAATTGAAATTCTCAAATCAATTAGTTTCAGATTTTTGCTGTTGTGGAATAAAAAGGAAATACACACAAGCTCTTCCTGGTAAAGGTTATAGTTAAATAATTCATATGAAGTCTAGCTGTTTGAGGTGTTTTATGCCATTGCATATTCGAGTACAAACTTATGTAAACTAGCATGTCATCGAAATGATGGATTGGACGCCTATCCAGTATATCGGTTCTACCGCCCAACTTTATCTGAGTTTTGCACTTTTCCCAAAAAATGAAGAAAAAACTCAAATTAAAAAGTGAAAATATATAAGAATCGATATAAAAACATATATCTACAAGTTATGTAATTCCATAAAACACCTCAAATTTGACAGGAGTTCCAATGCATTTCTAGGAACCAAACGATGCTATGTTATTGCAAGCTATAGAATGTCACTTCTTAGCTGCATTTAGTTGGTGATTGTTTGCATACATTATCTATAAGCATTTTTCTGTTTAGCTTATATAAGCAGAAACGTTGTCGCTTGATATGAGGCCGTCTCATTTTTACAACTCTTTTATCGTGGTGCCTGTGTTTACATAATCAATGCTTAGATGGATTTATATTTTGTACTTTCGCTCATTTTGTAGTCTCGTGGCATCCAGGGGCTTATTTTTTGTGCTATTATGTTCCATATGGTTCTTTTATCTAGAATTTCGATAGTCTTTAATATGATATATCTTGTACCTGTTTGTATTGTGTCATATGAAATGTCAAAATATTTGCTTTACCCTAAACCCTCGACCCTGAGTTACAATTTAAGTATGCGTATACATTTTTAGAAGCCGTTGATTTTAATACATGTATAATAAATGAAGGCTAAAAAAAATGATCAACGTCCTTATTAAAATAAAACTTTTAGGGCCTGTTCACACGGGACGCGGCAGGCGGCAATATACTTATATGTTCTTTATAGACTCTGCCGCAAGTTCTATAAACAGTGTGCAACATAAGCCATAGACCGATAGACAATTCTATGCGAAAATGGCTCGGTCTATGCGATCCCAAAGTCGTATAGACCGGTGTCTATGCGATAGTTTGCCTTTTTTTATTTTCTGTTTTTTTTTCTCGTTTTATTTTTCATAAGGTTTTTTTTGTAAGTCAACATGATCACATACGGGTTTTCAATCATATATTTTTATTTTTCACGTCTATGAATAATATTGATGCTGACAAATAAAATAATTAAGTATCTGAATACCATGAACGTTCATTTTCAATAGCAATAAAAATTTGCTTGTTATGTATCCGGTTGGGATGGGTCGGGACCCCGAAACCCCGGGGCCCAGTCGATGAAAGTTCAGCCCCGGGGCGAAATTTAACCCCGGAACTTTTACTTTTAACAACAGCAAAGATGCTCAAATTGATCAAAATCATGCAAATATTAAACACAAATATATAAATGATTCAAATTTGACATGGTTATACATCTCTTTATGCAGTGATATGAGATACTGTGTTTTCAATAAATTCACAATTCTGATCTTGCAAAGAAATTTTTTATCCCCCGTGAAACGTAGGGATATAGGTTTGGACTTGTCCGTCTGTCTGTCCGTCTGTCTCACCCTGAGGGTGGGTGTCTTGTAGACATCACACAGCCATTAATGGACGTGCCTAGAGGTTTTTTTTCTCTCCATATTCGATGCAAACAAGGATTATAGATGTGTAACGTCAAGGTTTCAGTTTGATCGACGTAAAATCGTCAAGGATTATAGATGTGCAACGTTAACTTTTCAGTTTGATCGGCCAAAAAATGTCGAAATTACAGGCATTTGAACTTAGGCGAAATTCGTGCTTTCCTCAAGCTTTATTTGGTGTCTTGTGAACGTCAGATCTTTATTTATGATGTCGTTACACATTTTTACTGTTCATATAGCTTCTAACGAAGGATTATAGGTGTGCAATGTCAAGGTTTCAGTTTAGTCGGCCGAAAATTGTCGAAAGATTATGCGTATAACTTGATGTTATGAGCAAAGAAATGTTGTGAGAAATGGTTGTCAGAACGACGTTGTGAGAGAGAAACGTTGTGGGAAAGACGTTGTGAGAGAGATATTATTATGGGTAAGAAAAAACAAACTGATTTGACTGTCGCCATAATTAACACTGTGGAGTCCGCATTCTAATCGACAAATATGGTTTCAGATTTTTCTGTCTTGCTCATATTTGAAATTATAGCCCTTTGAGAATATTGTGCTTGTTTGTGACAATAACGTGCACAGGGGATCCTGCTGCTCTCTTGACAGCATTTAGTTAAATTTAAAACATTGTTTGTCAAGGCTCGATGTAACATTAATAGACGGGGGGTCGAAGGAGCCCCGTGGAGGGGCGGAGTTTGAGTCACGGGGCCCCGGGGCCGAAAATCTGGCCCCGACCCATCCCTAGTACCCGGTCTATACAAATTTGTCTCGGTCTATGCGAAATTCTAATCGCATAGACCGATGTCTATAAGCTCAACAAGTTCTGTGTTGCACACTGTATAAAGAACATATAAGTATATTGCCGCCTGCCGCGTCCCGTGTGAACAGGCCCTTACACGTTACGTTTACCATGGTTTGAGCTTGCTTGAATACAACAAGCCATTTTTATAATCTTTTAATATGTGGCTTAAACTCGATTCAAATATTCAAATTTCAATTAGAAAGTATTGGCATGGTTGTGCATGGATGTCTATTCATTTTGGTAGTAGTTAATCTGGGGAACGTACTTTTCATTTCGAGATTTTAGAATCTTAATTGATTGTGAAGTGTATTCTTCATATATTTCAAAGACGTTTATATGTTTGGATATAAACAACTTTTTTTTGAATATCTTCTTCAAAGAAACAAAGCAATGTACCTTGATAATTATGTATGTTTGGTAAAGTAACATAATTATTTATACATGTATTTATTTATTGTAAAAGTATATGTAAATGTATATGATGAATCTAGGATGACTATTCCCTGTCTTATTTTCATACAATTAGTCTCAAAAAGTGCAATTTGTGACAAATTGAAATCAAATTTAACAAATTATTACACTCGAATGTGATGGCGTGAAGAATTACATGTATAACCTATTTTGATAATAACGCTGAAAGCTTAATTGTACAGATATACTACCTCCACTTGTACTTATTGGGAACTAATTAAGACTCTATGAAGGACTCATCGAAAAAAAACCTGGAATTTGAACATATCGTTATGTTTTGAAATTAAAATGTATAATATATGTTATACATATAATTAAAACATGTTTTTGTTTTGTTGCAGTGATATGTACTCCTGTCGTAGACGAGGACAGCAACAAAGTTCTGGCCATCCTAGCAGTAAGTTGACATTTTTTTTTTAAATACCAAGAATTAGAATCCAAGTAAGAACCTGCATAAGGGTGTCTGGATACTTCGAGACTCTACCATCTCGAGAATCTACCACTTCGTGCCGATTGGTCACTTCGAGACTATTTATTTTGGATACTTCGAGACTATGCTCTGGACACCTCGAGACTATTGGTCACTTCGAGACTTTTTATGTTTTGGATACTTCGAGACTATGTCCTGGACACTTCGAGACAATTTAGAAAAAAAATATTTATCTAAAACAATTAAACAAAAATTAGGTTAAAATTGAATAAAACGGAATGAAATAAATTTAATTTACATATTTTACATAATATGAAATGTATTTGATATATTATAACATTAAATGATGATTTTCAAAAAAACCTTTAAACATAAAAAAATAAAACATAATTCGAATACATTGGAATAATGGTGGGGCCAAAGAAATTCAAAACAGAATTATATGAAACTATTTTTTCATTATTATCATTCAACATGAACGGGAATATGTCAGATCAAACACTATAAAATCTATTGATGCCACTCATGGTCGTGCAATAAATCCATATACCAATCAATGCCTTCAGTTAATCCCTCGCTGTCAGGGGAGTTCAAGAAATTGCAATTACATATGACAAAAGGTAAACAGCTGTTATTCCCCGGTTCTTTAGAAATTTCAGGGTCAATAAATAAATAATCAACTGGCTTAGAAGCGGACCGTTCTGACTAGGAAAAGCATATTAATGATTACTCCTGAACCAGTCTTGACACCAAAGGATCAATTTGTTAAAGAGATTATGATTTGCTTATTTTTCAAGTAGAAATAAATTCTTAATCAAATAAGTCAATTACGTGCGACAGGATTAAATAAAACTTCATTAAAGGGCCCTTCAATTTCTAAAGAAAACTGGAAATAAGCCGGTTATTCGTTTTGACTCGGGCTATCTTCGAATTACACCTGCTCGACTGCGTCTCGCAGGTTGGTAATTCTCATATCGCCCTCACAAAACGAATAACCTATACATATTACATGAGTACTATTGGTAAACATAACTGTGTCAGGAGATTAACGATTAAACTATATAAAGCAAATTATCATTCTTACTTATTCATATTAGCGTAAACAAAAACATTTTGTAAAATAAAGATAAAACACCAAGATATAATAAACAAGGAAACAATGATAATTATGCACGGGAATAATGGAAAAACTATCAATTTCAGGTTGAAATGTTTGGGATCATATGATTTAATTCCGTGAAATACGCAATAATTCACCATAGTGAGAAAATGCTAGTCTTAGAATATTTTCATAAAGTTAGATAATGACTAAATATTACTAATTCTTCATATTTTCATTTTGGTCACTTCGAGACTTAAATAGTCTCGAAGTGTCCAAAATCGATAGTCTCGAGGTGTCCAGACATGGGTCTCGAAGTATCCAAAACCTAAAATTGGCAATAGTCTCGAAGTATCCAGTCACGAAGTGGTAGAGTCTCGAAGTGTCCATAAACCTGCATAAGACATCATCGGCTCCATCAAATTAAAATGAAATATATTTGTCACAGGGTATCTATTCGTTTTAGGGCAAGTATACTTGCCCTAGGGTAAGTATACTTGCCCTAGGGTAAGTATACATACCCTAGGGTAAGTATACTTGCCCTAATATTTTTCAGGACAAGTATACTTACCCTGGTTTTTGGCCTTCAAAAAAATGAAAGATACCCTGATTTGATATAAACATACGAGTTATTCATTTGAGTGCGTGAGTTAAAGGTTTCGCTGGATTAGTGTGAGTAGAACGTTTTGCTCCTCATAGCAACTGTGTAAATGATTATTAATTGCAATTGAAGGTTTAGTCATTCTATTACTTAAAACAGCCATAAAGTGATTACTATTGGTGGCTTAGTGAGTCGAACACTTCGCATCGACGAGTAGAGCGTTTTGCTCCGGACCAATGAGTAGATCATTTCGACTTGCTACGGACATAAAACATTTGGCTCGTGTCTTTCATTTAGAAATAAAAATGAGTAAAAAATGTGGTCAGGAATCATTAAGGAGTAGATGTTACTTTTGAAAATGAATGTGTCGTTTAAATGTCATTGGACGTAGTGGTGTGTTGGCAAAAATATGACTTTTATGCAAATATGTATTATCTTTTTAAATCTGCAAATGTTCCAGGGCACACGTTGTCACATTAGCCATACATGTTGTAATGGAAATGAGTGAAGGTTAAGGCAAATGATTTATCTAGCGTGCAGATGTGACTCTCGTCTACAGATGTACTGATTTTTTAAAAATGGTAATAAATTTAATCGAGTATTCAAATGCAAACGAATATAGAGAATAAATGCATTTGAGATATTGACAATTTGTGAAATTATAGATATATATAGTTTTTTTTATGAGAATTGTTATGAAATAACATGAAGGAAGTTTTACTTGAGTTTCTTAACATGTGTTAGCATTTAAAGATAAAACTTATTTTAATACAAATGTAACATTGTTTGTATGATGATTCACTATAATGCCCTTCAGATCAAACCCCAATCGTATTAAATGTCTAAACACTAATTTTAAATTGCAATTATTCAACTATAAACAACTCTGAAACTATTCAAGTCAAACACCATTGTTGCGTACGGAGTTAAGCTAATAATCAGATCAATAGGTTCCGCTCACAAAGCAAAACGTTTAACTCACCACATGAATAACCACATGGACATACCAAGTTAGGGTATCTTTCATTTTTAAAGGCCGAAAACCAGGGTAAGTATACTTGCCCTGGAAAATATCAGGGCAAGTATACTTACCCTATCAAATCAGGGCAAGTATACTTACCCTAGGGTAAGTATACTTGCCCTAACCGAATAGATACCCTACAACATATATACATGTACCATGTTATTTCGGCTCGCGTATTTGAAGCAAACCGTTTGATTCATGATCGTCTCCCGAATGATAGATGCGCAGGGTCTCATCTTCTATTGCAAGCAGTATACATGCGCATCAGGCGCGGATCTACATAGGGACGCATGCTGACCCCCAACCCGTGTTCTCCTATATTACAGTACACTATCAATGGAATGAGCGGTTTGGAATAAGTATAGGTTATCAAATAGGCAAAGTGTGGTCATGGAAATACAAGAGCGTCGAGACGTAGTCGAGACGTTCTTGTATTTCCAGACCACACGAGGGCCTATTTGATAACCGGCTTATTTTATTGTTCATTAGAAATTGAAATGCTCTTCCCCTTTAATCCTTTTACATGGATTGGAAATAAATCACAACCTCCACCATTCATTATATTGTTTCACGAATCACAAGCTAATTAAGCTGACAATTTGTGGTTGAATATCAACTCATATACTATTAATGAAATATGACACTTTAAGTTCTTTTTATTGTTCTCAAACTGTATTTTACTCTGCCTTATATATTGGCCACTAGTGCAAATATGTATGTCTAGACGACACTCTATGCTTTATATTTCATTGAAATTTCTAAAGAATCATAAAATAAAAATGCCTACCAGGTATACATGTATTATGAAAAGGCTCAAATATTGTAAAAACAACTACAAAAAGCGTACGTGAACATTTGAATATTCACATATAACGGTAAATCACTTGCTATGGAACCCGATGTGTGAATTACTAATTCATTAGAGGGATTAGCATCTTGTTTGCGAGTCATTAACAAGTTGACGCAGTTGCTTCGTTCGAGATGGTCACATAGTTTTCCAGAATGAGAGAAAACAATCTTCATTTTCTAGTTTGCCTTAGACTCTACCTAGACCGCCTTACTTATCAGGAATTATTCATAATGCATGTACATGTAACTGTTGCTTTTTTCACTGTTTTTAATCAAGATAAATGCAGGCCTAGTTGTTTTGCATCATAACAGCTAGATAATTGAATATATGGTATTCCTGACACGCTATTGAATGATTAGATTCGCTTTACTTTGCACGTACCCGAAGAAGTAATTGGTATACTTATTTTAATGGACCCTTGAAAACGCATGACATCTTTAATGACTTAATTACTGCTTAAGGGTTATAATGCAAATGCAAACATAAACACCCTCATTTACCAGCATACGTACCTATGTAAGCTAGTACAATGACCCAGTAAATGCAGAAACTCCAAACCTTGATCAGTTGTTCTGTATGTTATTGATTAAGACAAAAAAGTCGAACAAGGAAATATTCTTGCTTTGACATGAAACCCCAACAAATTGTAGAATAATTGATCGAAAAGTGACGCACTTTTGACCTGCTTGGCGACTTTAATATCAAATTTCTCCTATACCGGTTTTAATTAAACATCTATATATAATTTGTAAGAACACACTATTATAAATGTTAAATGTCACGTAACTTAATTTTAATTAACATAACCGAGTAAAAGATTATTACGAAATAAAACTTGGAAAAACGACCACGTGGCATGATCGAAAAGTGACGCACCTACAGTTATTTGACGATAAAAGCATCAAAGTTGTATAATTTGGCGAGTTAGTTGTATTTTTGATATAAATTAGTCATCTTAAGGTCTAGTAAGTAATCAAATGTATGAGTAAATAAGAAATAAATGCATGATATGATACTCATTGGTTAAATAGTAATAAGTTAACTAGTGAATAAGGTTTTGTAATTTCTCTCTAGATTATATTATGCGATGCAATTTACACATATAATTTGATCGCTATTTCATGTTATTTCCATATAATAACACAATCCAATACGCTACTTAGAATATTAACGTTACATATGGTTCCTTAAAATAAAATAATGATCCTTATGGTTCATCTTCCGTCTAGAGTAATGGAAGATAGATAGAACCTCATTAGATGGATGAAGTTATTAAAATCGTGCTATAGTATACGTATTTTAAAATAAAATAAAGTATTTAAACGTCAAATCGATCTATTTATATATCTGCCCGTTTAAAAGCTTAAGAGAATCAAGGTGCGTCAATTTTCGATCACAACACATGTGTATTTTTTATAGTCTAAAGTGACACGTACTGAGTCTGTGGTTTATGAATTTTACTGGGATTACATGATTTTGAAAAGTGACCATAGTGTGTTCTTTTGATATACTTATCGCTTGTGAACTTAATTCATTGATGGAGAAATTTCATATTAAAGCCGCCAAGCAGGTCAAAAGTGCGTCACTTTTCGATCAATTATTCTAGCTCGTCCAAAAGCTACATATAAATACAAACATTACATTGACACCTTCAAATAACAAAGATCCCTGCTCTGACATGAACCCCCTAACATTTGACCATGGATCACATCTTAAAGCTGCATAGAATTATCCACCATATCTAATTTCCTATCACCGATACAACCCCTCAATACCGTGCTCTGTACATCGATGGGCA
>LQRL01162346.1:567-12707 GCA_001703475.1 Hydroides elegans
GAAGATACAGGGCCCCTATTGCGACCGCAGAGCGCAGAGCATCGGACCGTGGTGATTGGCGTACAGTCAGCCGTCTGGAGAGAGCGAGGGGACGAAGAGTCCTGAGCATCTAAGGCTAAGGCTAAGTCTGTCCTTCCGACAATTAGTCCGTTTGTTTGTCACTCTATGTTTGCACAAGCTAGATCTCCAAAACGGCAAGGTGGACCCTATTCAAATTTTGAGTTGACATAGAACTAATATTTGAGGCTTCAACAAGGAGTCTAAATGCGTTGTACGGCAACGACTCCATTGGCCCTTTTTGTGTCGTGGTGTGTTGTATTGGATTCCATTGCCATTTTCGTCTAATACGGTCATTTCTAGAGCATCAGTTGTTGTACTAGTATATTGAATGTTGAATCCTGTCACGTGATATATATTCTTCTTGCAAGTAGATGTCAACAAAAGATAAATAGCACCACCAACAAACAAACCTGGTGCTATTGCGGCGAGCGGTTAAAATGGAATAATACGGTTCGGTTGAATGTCAATTCAATCAAATAGCAGTAGCTTCCATAGCGAATAGTGTCAAAATTGAAATCGCTTTACGACCAATAGAGTATATTATTCTTGTATTTGAGCTTCGCTTCCTGGGTTGTTAGCTCGACCTTTGCCTTAAATGTGACAAACATGTTATGGAGGAGTTTTAGGATAGGTGAGGTTTTCGAAGGAAAGTAAATGTATTGCTTTACTGACACAAAATTCTGCGACCGCGAATAAACCATAACAAGCTAAATTATTTGGGGAAATATCGATAGGACGGGTTTGGTTAAGAAACAACTCTGTTATAGATATTAAATAGATATTAAAAGTATGGTTATAGATATTAAATAGATATTAAAAGTATGATTTACTATCGACGTGACCGGATTGGCTTCGTGCGTATAAGAAATCCTTCGGGCCTTCGTCGCATATCGAACCAGCGTCAGAAATTTTACCATAATAGGAAATAACGGGGGCAAAAATGGACCATCTACCGAATGCAGACTTTGACTACTTTGAGCATTATTTAACCAATCGTGTGGCATTTTGCATCCTTTTCAAATAGCACCTCTTGTTTTGTTCATTTTCACCATTAAAAAAACAGAATGTTCTAAATCTTTGCTTTTTGATAATAACATGTTCGTCATGTCGTAACGTCTCGGCATTTTTGAACCAAACATCCATGACTGCTGTTCCTGACATTGAGTCTCGATCCGCGTCTATCAAGCTCGGAAGACGTGTAGTTAGTTTCAAATGTTGTTTCATGAATCTGTTACACCACCCTTGGGATGCCAGTTTAGCTTCGATGCATTCTCAACTGGGATAACAATAAACACATGTTACTTATTCCTCTACTAAAATCGAATAGCCTTAAAATGGCTCATCCACCTTACGTACCATATTTAACTTGATATTTAACTGACAAGACGTGTTTTAAAGCCTCTGCAAATTCGCTTTGTTTTGTCGGTCTGGGAACTAGTATTCCAAAAATTTGACTCAATAAAATCTGAAGATCAAGGAATCATAAATAAGTTAAACACGGGTAACAAAGTTTTAGTTATACAAAGTCTACTTTTAAAGCAACATTTTACCAAATTTTTCGTTACTGGATATAACACATACAACTTTTTAAGACCACAGAAATCGGTCACACACATAATCATAGTAATAACATAGAATATCAGATTGATGCATCTTACATAAAACATGTACTTTCTGGGCGACTTCTGTATACTAGAATTCTAAGACAAGGGTCAATACCTACTTCGTTTCAAGTGCACCCAACGAACAGAGATGATGGCTCACTACGCTTTGGGGATAAACTTCTATATATTTTTCCACTTGTGTATGCCTTTACGGATAAATCACATGCTATGGGGATAGACCCTCTGCTAGACATATCAGGAATGGGGTCGGTTTTGAAATTCATAAACCCGGAAAGACCGAAGGAGTAATGGTCGGAATATAACACAGAGCTTCACATCTTCATGAAGGCCGTATTTACCGCGGTCGCAAACGACATCATTGACCTTAAAACAGGGGGAAATGATATCATTCTCACAACGCAAACGTTCCTGATGAGCAAAACCAGAATTCCATCAACGAACCGGGGATGAAAACCAGTTTATAAATACGGGCTCTGAGACCCTCCAGAAAGATAGGTCGATGAAAAATACCATACATTCCAAAGCCAAGAAAACTAGTGACCCAATGTAAAAATCGAACTGAATCAAGCAATAAGAGGGCACAATAAGCTGAAAAAAGCAAAAGAAAAGCAAGATTTACTTAAATCCGCCTCATATCAAGAGCAATGTTTTAGAGATGATTTTTTTTCTGTTTCCATTCATCCCTGCTGAACAAATTGATGTTCTCTACAACATGTCAGTTAAATAGCCAAAGGACGTAAAACAGATTCTATTGTCGCGAAGTAACTCCTCGGCGCTTGGCCCGCTGGTATTTCATACGCAGTCATGAAAAAACTGCCATGTTTACACTATGTTCTAGCAGCCCTACATACGAAATTCCTAATATCCAGATGCCCGCCACCCTCGCAATGGACAGATGACAATATCAAACTGATATACAAAAAAGGCGATGATACAGTGCCTTCAAACTATCGTATGATCGCACTTTCGAACACATGCGGAATAAATATATCAGCAGATTCTAGCCCAAAGAGCGATCGATTTACTAACAACAAACAATTTTATTGATGAAACTGTTCAAAAGGCATTCATTAATCACATCAATGGCATGAATGAACACAATCAAGTCCTCCTGGAAATGATCCGTCACGCTAAGGCTAATCGTCGGACTCTTCGATTTGGAAGATGCATTTGGCCGCGTCCACCATTCATTAATCCAAAAGGGACGTGCGCGTTTCATGTTGAGCGCTTGCGTCTTCACGAATCAAAGCAGATCATGTCGCTAGCGAAGCCTTCGATAGTGAAATAGCGCTTGAGCGCATATGGACCACAACGTTTTCAACGGTTACATTCTCGCAAAATGCCCAAGACACGATACAGTCAACCCTAAGCCTTACCGTTTCACACAAACTACCGACCGTGAAAAGAGCGCTTGTGTAATCTATCAAATCCAAAATAAGTGAATCATGGAATATCACATCAAATCTCTCATGGAACAAGGGCATTTCCTCCGTATATATGACAAGGAACAGGGAGACCCGATGTGGAAGTCTATATACTACCTACCCCGAGGAACAGAAAAAATCCTTCTAAATTCAGCATTGGATACACTACCTACAAATAGCAACCTGTGTAAATGGGGAAAGACATAGAATTCAAACTGTGAACTGTGTCACGGAAAGGAAACTCTCCTACATACGCTCAATAACTGCGCTCGAATGCTCGAACAGGGCCTGTATACATGGCGCCACAATGGTGTATTGAACCGCATCGCTAACGTTTCGGAATCGCACACCAAGGATTCTGGTTGGGACATATACGCTGACCTACCCGGTAAAACATTTAAAGGCAATTCTACCATTCCATCGGATATAATTCAGACCACCCAACGCCCGTATATAGTTTTAGTGAACCCACAAGATAGAAAACTCATGATTTTAGAACACACTGTTTCGTTCGAACCCTGCATATCCGAAGCCAGAACGAGGAAACTGGATAGTTATGCATCTTTAGTTAATGACATATCATACAATGGATATACATGTGATTACATAACCATCGAAGTGGGCAGCAGATGTATCTTAACCAAAGAATGTGTTTCTAGTCATAAATGTTTTTAAATGTCTCAAAGTATCGCACAAATGCAAATACAGCCTAAAAAGAGTAAAATTAGCTTCCTACGTTATATTTTATTCCAAGAATGATTAAAACTGGAGCACGCCTGACTATATCAAAATGTAAAGGACTCTATATTCAAATGTTTAATATACATATATACATATATACTCAACCTGCCGACTTATGGTTGGGTGCAGACGTGCCCGTATCAATCGTTGATGTTATGGTTTAACGTTCTTAATGTTTTATTCATATCACTCTGTTTTAGTACTTTGCATGTTTGTTTGAAGACAATAAATATATTGACCTGGCTAAAACCCCTCAAAAAGCCGCCCGCCCCTTTCTTTACCATAACAGAGTTGAATAAGAGCTGATTTCGGGGCTGAAAACGGCCCACCATTCACTTTACTTGGTGGATTTTTTCAGCCCTGAAATCGGCTTTCATATTTAGAGACGGAGTAGATTCTTGTAATTTTGAATGTAATTGCCTCTGGATCATCTACACCAAGTTCATTGATTATTATTTTGCAAGGCAATTTCTTTTCTTGTTTATAATCGTTAAAAAACACACTCTTTAACTAGAATTCTGCAGTAGACATAGGCCTCCTGGAAAAGTCTGTAGAAAGGAATAGTTCTTGTCTGATAGCTATGAAAATAGCTATGAAAATAAAATGCGTGAATTTCCAAAACACGCAATTTGTGTATGGTAAGCTTAAGCAGTTAGATTGTGAATAATTTTGTGCACACTGTGTCTTTAAGTTACATATTCCCTCAACACTCAGTATACCAATGCACTAATGTTTAAAATCGTCTCCTCTACCCTAGTCCATTGAAACAATCACTGTGGGGCAACAACTAGCTTGATACTTTTGAAAAATATGTCAAATTAAAGCTAAGACTCTGTAGTGTGCTCCACAACCAAATTTGATTATGATTCTCCAGGTATGCTGAATCCATGGGTCCATCAAAATAATACTCCCATATTATGCAAGTGACTGAAAATCAAGTAGATATGATTTCAGTGTTTGATATCATAAAATTCCATGGTAAAGTAAAGTCAAAAGAGGGCCCAATTCCATATAAAAACTACCGTATGGTCTATGTTCATAAAAATAAATCTGTTTCAAATCAAAATATAGACACATGTTTAATTTCCGAAAAGTGTTTTATTGTTCACCTAAGATCCTGCAACTATCGTAGTCGTCTCATTACTTTACATGCGTGACATGGACTCTTGATACTAATGATTTACCCATTGGTAACTAAACGTTGGTAACAAACCATGTTCATATGCTGCTATGGATATCCATGTACCTTCTCACAACTTGGCTATTCGATTCTTCGGTGACTTGTATTTTTTAAATCATAAGGTTCTTCCCGTATTCATAATGTCGACTCAGTTGAAGGGATAGCCATGTTCCCATCCGTAGCAGTGTGTGCATAATTTGTATTAAATAAAGTTGTCTGTGATTATTACTCAAACTGGACTGCATGGATTAATTATTGTATCAGTATTTGTGAATGTTTTAATTTTAAAAAAATGTTCAAAACTAAACTTAAATATGTTGAAATTTAAGCTGTGTAAAAATGGTTCTATCGTCACAAAATAAGTATTTGTTTAAATATTGCAAATTATTTATACATGAGTAATGATTAAAGGTATGGTACTGTCATGGTTGATGTATGAAGGGTTTAATTGCTTATTTCTTTCAAAAATTATTATTGCAAACGAAATAAAACAACACGAATAAATCTACTCTCCATTTATTTGACGAAAAGTAAAAAAAGCGTGCAAATAGAACTTCATATTCCAGTTCACTGCAAGTGGCTTATACTAAACTATTGTTGTCGGATTTTATAATTTATCTAGTAACTATTTCAATAGTTTTTTTTCTCAATTCTCTAAAGTTTCAGCAGGATTAAAATCATGTTACATTGCTTATATACCATATAGCAAATTGAAGTTTAAGTCTTAAAACATGCCACATATTTTTTGAAGACATTCAAATGAATACAAAAATCGGAACATTATTTTGAACGGCGGGGGAAGAAGAAAGTTTCTATAATTTAAGAAACTGCCTGCTTTGGAAATGTGGGATTAACACTTTAGTCTTATTATTGAATTATATCAAGACTAAATAGAAGTAATTTGCTTTAAGTTAATCATGCATGCCTACAAAATATAATGTATTTTACAAAGAAAATGAACAAACTTCTCGTTCAAATCATACATTCAACATTGTCGCTTGAATTATATCAAAACTAGAGTTTCAAGTTTACGATTCATATTTTGTATAAATATTTTCAAATTTAGAAACATATTTTCTATGTTGAATCTATGATATGCATATTTTTTAAAGATATTTTTTGATTGCCTTTAAAGTTAACGACTTTGTAAATATGATTTCAACAATCCGCCTGTCCATTACATAAACATGCATGCGCCTACCTGAATAGAGTAAATATAGTTTCACATCAGAAAAGCGTAAAATAGTACAATGAAGTTTCAATGTTGATTACTGAACACTATTTCAATAATTTCAACATAATCAAAAACACACAAAGATGAACCTCAAAATTTCAAATTCGTGAATTGTAATAATTGAAAAGCTTTAAAATTAACTTTAAAACACATTCGTCTTAAAAGTAATAAACTATATCAAAATTGTGTTTTGCTATTAATTATTAAGTCTAAGATTCCGTTTCTATAGGGACGATTCTTCCCTTAGCACTCTCAATAATAGAACATAAAACAGTGTACATGTATAAACTGTCAAGGCACCATTTAGAGTTTTGCTGGCGATAATAAAAATCAACAAATAACATTTCAACCTGATATCTAAGACGAGATTTGATGAGATTAAAAGTCTGAGACACTGATTATTTATAGCATGGCACAGTTCAATTGTTAACCATACACACATAGTGAGAGCTGAAAATTATAGAATTTGTTATTTGTTAAAATATATATATGGTTCACTACAACATTTACTTCTTATCTATCTAATGAAACCTTTGTGTTCTCAAAGTTACTTTAAGCGATTTCAAGATTATTTGATACCTCATTTTCTTGATCGCCATAATTAACACCATTGATAATTATGGCTAAAAAAAATATACAAACAAAGCAAAATGAAACTACAAAATGAAACTATCATTTATAAGATTCTCTGCAATAAATCAATCAACAACAAAATCAAAAGATGATGTGAGTCACTTGGGAATAAAAACAAAATACATAACAGATGCAATTTATAAAGAAATACAATTCAGAAGCATTATCATGCTAAAATTTAACACAACGTTTAGGACTAGAGGTAGGTAAAGTTATAAATAGTCATTCAAAATAAACATTATTTTATTCTATCAGGTGGTCAACACCTAAATTAAAATTTTATTTTCTTGCAATATTTCTTTGCAATATTTAATAAGTTTTTGTAGCATTCTAGATCATTTTCTTTTTGTAGTTTTGCTCGTATGAGTTACACTGAAGTTTGTAAAACACGGTTTCACAGATTATATACATTGGACAAAGAATCTAGCACAATCACATATACACGGACACTGACATACATAAACAAAATACTTTCAGACGAAATACTTAAATATTAGACTCTAGTTACACAACGCTTAGGATTAATAACAATACAATACAGTTAAATAAAGCTACACAAATGTTACTTATACATAAGTTAATAAGAGAATACAAGAACGTGTTAAACATAGATTACAAAAAGTTAATAGTCATTAACTTCATAAAAAAAGTTGCTGAGACAAAAGTTGAAAAGAACATTGACTTATGAATTTAATACAATACAAAGGTTTTCTTCACAAAATCTCTTTTATACAATTTTGTATGTAATTCTCTTTTACACCATTTTGTAATGTCAATCCCAAACGTTATTCAAAATAGAAAGCTTTTCATTTTCAACTTTTGTCTTTTTTCCTTCCTGTCGTGCATTCGTCAAATGTCGCGACAGAAAGTATTGAAAAAGTCCACTCAGCACTGCTATCCACAAAGCACGTTCGTCCGTCTGTCTGTACGTCCTTTAGTGTATTTGTGTCCTCGATTAAGCAGCAATGCATGCAATTTTCGACATTTTGCTTACATACCATCGACAAAATGTCGATGGAAAAGTAGCAGTCGACATACAAATACTACTTAAATCAGTGGTTTTATTTCGTTGTTTTGTCGGAACAACTAAATATATCTTTAACCACTTTTGGGCAACGGTAATTTTTGAACCGTCTAAATCATGGTTATTGAACTATAACCATTATGTTCATTCGCACTATTAGTGCTAAAGGAAGCAAGCTTTTCATGGGCAATAAGGGTTTTCCGCTATGGGGAAAACTGGGCTAGAGGTGTGACACCTCTAAAAATAAATAAAGATTCATTTGTTTTAAAAGTTTCGTCCATGGTAACTCAATTTTGGTTTTATAAAAAGCTTTTAAATTCAGCTTTTTGCAAAAGTGTCATAACTTTCGTTTGTCATATTCGGGAATCACATTCGGTCATTTGTCTGTATTTTCTTTGAAAAACAACAGCTATTGATTGTTTCCAACTTTACAGCAATACATTGCTGAATGTTTATACCGTGCGTTTTGGTATAAGATTGTCATATTTGGGTTAATTTGTATACGGATTTTTCCGAATCCTTGTTCATGTTTAAGTCAGCAATAATGGTGCTGTATGATTCTTGGTCAGTATCCAAGAAACGACATAATTTGTATCGTTTTCATTTTGTCAAATTCAGTTGTGTTTACATATACACCTTTTAATCCCGTTACTCGTATTAGGGATACACATTTAGTGACACGTTATTAACTTCTATACCACTAGTTGTTGGTTAAGTTCGCGTCAACGTGTTATAACAATGGTGTTATAATTCGTCAATATAGGGCACAATCTTGTATTTTCTATGCTCATTTATGTATTCTACTTATATACAAATTACCTGATAAATATATATTGAGCATGTGCCTATAAATATTCGCTGCCGTGGAGAAATTATGTACAGTGACTAGCACTTTCGTATAATACAAGCTATAATACAATCATGATTTATATAGAAACAGTCCCGCTTTTTCGTGTTCTACCTAGTCGAATGCTTTACTAAAGCCACATTCAGTGATCTTTTCAGCATTAGGCATAATCAGAGCACTAAATATGGCTTTTCTCGCTATCTTTTCACAAATATTGTAATTTTATCGGAATTTCGATGAAACCTTGTTTTGATAGATCAATTTAGTACAATAAAAATAGTGCATTTGATCGATGATAGTGGCTTTACATGATTGTCATACGGCGGGTCGGGTGACATAATGTCTAATTTTGATTTGTATATAACTAATGCTAACTATAACGATTGTCTGTGCTTTCACAAGGTTTCCAAAGATACCCAATATTGGGCCATGTGAGACCCGGGCGCGGGAAGCTTTGATTTTACATCAATATCGTTTATACACCGGATAGACAAAAAGCTCACTTGTATAGTGACAATGGGCCATTAACCCAAGATATATACAAAGCCGTACCACGCTCCACAATAGTGGCCCTCACACTCAAAGGTATCTTTAGATATGTACAAACACTCTCGTGGCTACGATCGCAGAATCTGTCCATGATTTGATCTCATGATAATCAGCCACGTATTTCCCTTCCTCATGAACCAACGCCCAACTCTGTAAAGAGGACGGCCCCAAATATATACATGTCCTTTCAAGTCCCGCCTTTTCTTTTATCGGCGTATATCTATGAACTGGTTGAATCAGGACCCTTAATATATACACATCACCCTCTCAATAAAGGCATCATCTCCTTCCAACATCCCATCCCCCTTTAGGTAGGCGGCGGTCCATTGACATAGCGCAGTTCCGGGGCGATCACAATGCCGAGGTCGAACGTCGATGGATCAACGAGATAGGCGAGCACAAGCAGAGCGACAATGACGAGTGACATAGGGATAGCCAGGCGCAGAAGACGGGAGAGTAGAGAACGCTGGTTGGCTGCGACGGTAGTGGTAGAAGATCTGTGAACAGAAGAAGAGAATATAATTATAATAATTTTAAGAATATAAATGTGTTTTAAAATTAGCATTTATTATGCCTATTTAATGATTTCAATGATGATTTGTTTGATTTGTAAAATAACGTGGTTGGTTGGTGTTTGTGTCAATGACAATCGTGCTCCAGCAAGCAGCTGCGCTTCTTGTTAACCAAGTTTGAGCGTTAATTAAGCCATGTGAGAACGATGGAAACGAAAGATATCTATAGAAAGACGCATAGATTGTGTATGTTTTTGGATGTGTATGTATAGAAGTTATTTCTTGGTATTTTCACAATTTAAGCATTCAATTTGAGAACAAATGACGAGTCTTTACGTTCTTAACGATTTTCAAATGCAAGCCTCTAGCTAATACATCAAGCCAATCATTCAGCCAGACACGAATGAAGCATTCATTCATCCATTCACCCGTAAATTCCACTTTCCCAATGCCATGACTTTGTTTTCTCTTATTCGTCTCAGATTTATTGCTTCAGATGTTCATTGACTTACTTTCATTTGGTTATGAATCTGCGGTTATAAATAAGACCTTAGGCACAACACTGAATACTAATAGGTGTTCTTCAAATACATCATTCTTGGGTGTCCGTACAAAAACAACTTGATGGATATATCAGCGGCTTCTAATCTCATTTCAACCCCTATTTCCTCATTTGATAATGAATCATAACCATCAATGGTATTCCTATATTACGTATGACGTAAAATAAAGAAGACCATATCAGCTGTCAATCACAACCTGTCAATCAAAATTCAATCAACATAGTAAACAAAACACGTTGCGTGTGAAACATGGCGTCTGAATATGTCCAATTATCGCCCGCTGCTCACAACGAGGAATGCCAATGACCCCATAACGAAACACAAAATGGCTGCCAACATGTGCATTCGGCAACCTCCCACCCTGAGACCCCCACCCAAACATATATGGTAATTGGTTATGTTGCTCGAAAATTGTTTAATGGGACGTTTCACATAGTTTGCAGTCTACGTGAGAGTGTCCGGACGATGTTGTGTCGCATTGGTGCCAAGAGGGTTACTCGTTATGATGAAGCCCTATGTCGATTAGTGGTATTCGAGTAGGCCTACATAGAATTTATAAAGAGCCTATATTATCAAGGTCTTTGGTAAATAGTACGAAACGATACATACAAGTTGCACTTTAATACATATGTAATCAGGAAAGTGAGGTCCCGTCTACTGATTATTTTGCGAAATTTTCTAAAAATGAAGTTGGAATATAACAGATCGAGTAAAATTTTATCAACATTATGCTTTATAAACTTTTAACAGAGACACGAATTTCTTGCATGACGTTTAAGCATAAATAATTAAAGACGTTTAAATATCGAATATCAACACTCTGAATTTAATGAGCTTGGTTTTTTTCGGCCCTGCCAGATATATAAAGTCTTTAATTTTCAATTGTGAGCAATCGAAAACACCTGCTACCTAGAGCTACAACAATTAAACGGTACATCATTATCATTTACAGAGCAAAAACAAGTGATTTTCAATTGGGGCTAACATGTTTTTGTATAAAATTCAAATATCTTTCAATAAAAGCCAGCATCCAAATTTTAAAACATTGGTCTGGTGGTGAAAAGCCGTAACAGCCGTAATCACTTCAAAGTAAATAATTTAAAGGTATGCCCATGCAGAGTATTTTTTCAGTTCCATTATTTGTTTCGAGAGATACGAATTACGTATTAATTTGCCACTTTTATACGCCCAATTCGGCTATTTTTATAAGAATGGAGTATGATACATTATCGTTATCCACCAAAGCAAAGGGTTGACGACAATTTATGGAAACAAAAGCGGGCCATTCAAAAAATTTCACATGTCGATTGAAAAGTAATTTGGCATAGAATTGACTTGACGTTTAACAAGCATACACGATGTGCACCTTATCAAATCAATCATACAGTTTAATGCATAATCTATCAAACGAAAGAGCATTTGAAAGTGAACGGACGCTGGTTTTGCTCTAGGGACCGTGGCATGGGGTGGGGCGAACATATGAGATGACGATATCTTGTTGAAAGTAATCACTTAAAATATATTTTATGATCCAACAAAAAACTACCTTTATGATCTTTCTTTAAAATGACGGATTTGCTTTTTTGAATTTTACGAGGTTTCCTCATGAAAAACAATTCATTATGTGTTTTTTGTCTTCAATTTGGGCTTATAAAAATGTTTTATTTCAGATGTCATAGAGACATTATTTATGTTTTAAAGTGAAGACAAATTATGAAGTTTCAGACGCGATTTCTATCAGATAGAAT
>LQRL01162358.1:0-14431 GCA_001703475.1 Hydroides elegans
GGGGGGGGGGGGGGGGGGGGGGGGGGGTGAGTTGGTTGTAAAAGGAGTAGGGATGGCAAAGAATCACGTTGCGCTGTTTTGAGGATGGTTGAGCAAGGGGCCCAGTCGCAGGTGGAGGAATATTGAAGACATGAGGATGAGGAGGGAGCGGAGGGGGAGGGGGGTTGCCTGTAGGGACGGATACGTATATGGGTCAACGAAAGGTTTGTGCCGGAAGGACAGGCTCGGCCAAGGTATGGATGGGGAAAGTGGGTGGGAGGGTCGGGAAGCAGGTCGGGAAGCAGTTTAAGCTCTATTGAAGAATCACATTGCGCCGCTTTGTGACAGTATGAGTTTCAGACTCGAGTTACAAGTGGAGGGATGGCAACCTGTCGTAATTATGAAGGGGGATGGTAGTGTTTGTGAGTCGGGGAAATGATTTTGTTTATGAACCATAAGTCAAGCAAATGTACTTAATTGATTAAATTTAAGCAGTTTGTGGACTGGGTATGTCATCAATCATGTTTCTTTTGTTGTAGTGAAGTCATCCAATCAGTCAACTACAGAAACTTCGCGAAAACCAACAGTCAACAAAGCTAAAGTCGAGGTTCGCATTTTCCTTTCTCTTATCTTTTCCTCATTTTTATTTTTCTTTCTTATTTTTAGCCCCCAGCCAACCAATTTGGCTGAGGGCTATTGCTATCCCCCATTCCGTCCGTCCGTCCGTCCATCCGTCCGTCCTTCTGTCCGTCCGTCTGTTAACATTTGAGGTGCAGTAGTTTGTCCGCGGCATTTTGGTATGAAGCCTTTGTCCTAGGGTTCTGAAACTTCACACATTGAAAGAATATATATTGCAGATGTGCAACGTCGAGGTTTCAGTTTGATCGACCAAAAATTGTCGAAATTATGGGGGTCTGAACTTAGACGAATTTGAGATATTTTGGGATATTTATACAACAGTTTGTCCGCGACACCTTGGTATGAAACCTCTGTCCTAGGGTTCTGAAACTTCACACAATGAAAGAATATATATTGCAGATGTGCAACGTCGAGGTTTCAGTTTGATCGACCAAAAATTGTCGAAATTACGGGGGTCTGAACTTAGACGAATTTGAGATATGTTGGGATATTCATACAACACTTTGTCCACGACACTTTGGCATGAAGCCTCTGTCATAGGGTTCTGAAACTTCACACATTGAAAGAATATATATTGCAGATGTGCAACGTCGAGGTTTCAGTTCGATTGACCAAAAATTGTCGAAATTTTGGGGGTCTGAACTTAGACGAATTTGAGATATTTTGGGATATTTGTACAGCACAGAAGGATAACGCGAATATTGTGACTTGGTGAGGACTACGTTGTGTGGACCGATATGTAAGGGCAACAGTGTGAGAAAGATGTTGTGAGAAAGACGTTGTGAATAAGACGTTGTGAGAAAGACATAGTGAGAAAGACGTTGTGAGAAAAACGGTGTGAGAAAGGCGTTGAGAGAAAGACGTTGTGAGAAAGATAGTTCTTTTGACCTGCTTCTTTTAATCGACAATTACTCGTGCTAAACAATGTTTTGCATAGGCTGGGGGCTTTGCATCTCTGATGCCTATGTTTTCCAATTATTCTCCCTAACCTTTATCTTCAGAAATTGTATATGGACTGCTTATCAAACTATAGGACATGAAACCTCAACAGTTGAAAATTACTCCAATGCGTGTACTTGTCCTAAATACAATTGTTTTTAATATATGAAAAAAAAATACACCCTCGACAGGTTCCCAAATTTTAAAATACATATAGGATTATTAATGCATGGTCATATCACACGTCATATTATGCATGTCATGTATTTGAACCATGTGACAGGTGCCCAACCTAGATGACCTTAAGTGCGGTCGATATAAGGTTCTGTCATCAATAGTTATGCAAACAAATAACAACAATTTTACGCGGCGTTTATAGGTGCCCAACCTAGAGGACCTGAAGCGCGTGTACCCTTCGCAGTCACAACCTTCGTCTCGCTCCTCGTCGCAAATGTCCAGCTCCGTGCTCGGCCAGGCGGAAGTGCCCATCGGATCACGGTATGTGCATGTATTACATATAGAGATTTTATAGGAATCGAGGCGCTATCAATGCGTTATTTTGTTTAACAGCAATAGCGTGTCTCGATTTATGTCCAGCTCCGTGCTCGGCCAGGCGGAAGTGCCCATCGGATCACGGTGCGTATTAACTAGGCCTAAATACAATAACTAATAAGGCGCTTGTGTCAAATATTTTCCTTCTGCGCCTCTATAAAATCAAGGCGCTAGTGTTATTTTGCTTTACAGCCCAATTGTTTCGATTGAACATCAATGAGTATATGTCCAGCTCCGTCCTGGGCCAAGCCGAAGTGCCCATCGGATCACGGTGCGTTTTAAGTTGAACTAAAGAGACATCAAGAAGTTGAGTGATTACTGTAGTATCCATCGGGTTATGATGTGTATAAACTATAGGGATTTAATAGGAATCAAGGCGCTATCAAAGCTTTATTTTGTTAAATAGCAAAAACATGGCTCGATTTATTTTATTCAATGAGCACATCCGTTGAGGGAATCATAGGCCTACTCATTGATAGATATCTTCCCGCAATATACACGTGGTTAGCTGATTTCAAATATGGTGCTTAATATGTATTTCCATCTTAAACTTGCAATAAACATAAACTTTTCCGAAGTGTTTTACGAGATAATATTCAGGATTGCGGTGAATTGGGGGTCTCGGTTTCAAAACAGGCAATAAATGTACAATTACATCAGCTCAATGTTGATTTCACTATTTTAAATGGTTTGTTCTTTTATCCAGGTTCGGCGAGCATCGTGGCGGCCCACCTGCATCCAGTGGACAACCCTTGCCCTCGCTCTCCAATGGCACCTCGGAACCCCTGCCCGACCTAAGCGCGCCCTTGCCTCCTTTGGCCGATACTGGTAAGCCCTGAAATTATAGATAGATTTACATGTATCTACATGTAAATGTATACTTAAACAATATCCTATAATAGTACATAATAGATATATTATATATTACATAAATTTTGATGAATTTTCTGGATATAATGTAAAGCAAGGATACTCGAAATAAACTTAGTGCATCTATTGTACTAAAATCATATTATTATAAATGTATATTATATGTATATAAAAAATGAAATCAATACTCATTAATATTTACATTTGTTTTTGCTCACAGGAGGCAGCAAGTACCTAAAGAAAAAGAGTACCATAGACCAGGTACCCGATTTAGACGACATGGGAGGCGATGACGGAGATCTAATGAACGGAGGAGGGACCAGTGAACTCGTTTACGACATGGATAAACTAGGACTTTAGGGATGAATTAGGTAAGGCACCCTTGACATATTTGGTATATCCTATGCTTGCAAAGTTTAAACTAATATGAGGAGTCATAAATAATATGAATAAGATTGGATAAAGGAAAAAATGAAATCAGATAACAGGGTGTAGCATAAGCCAAAATTCTGCCTCGGTATTTTTTCGAGGGAACTTGAATTCTGCCTCGGTATATCCGATTTCACCTCGGTATTTTCGGAGGGAACCTTAATTCTGCCTCGGTATATCAGATTTTCTACCTCGGTAATTTTTCGAGGGTACCTCAATTCTGCCTCGGTAATCTTGATTTACCCTCGAAATTACCGAGGGTTTCGACCCTTATGCTGCACCCTGAGATAAGAATAAGTAACGGATAACCATTAATATAATAGCCACAAATATTGTTGCAGATTCGAAGACTAACCTTGTTTTAAAATGCTTTTAAATGTCAATGTATTATCTTATAATCTTTATAATGATGACGAGGATGATTGTTTGGTCTTTTTCCAGATAAAAGTTCGAGCTGTGCAATTTCCTGTACTCTTAACTACAATTTACAAAACATGCCAACGAATTAAGCTAAACATGAACATATTGACGATAACATTGCGCCTTTCAACATATGACGTGACGTCTGCGTTCGCCTCAAGAATGACAGACTGAGAAGTTTGAAAGAACGCTCATCATTCGTGTATGTGCTAGTAGTGCATTGTTTAGGACGCAGTGAGCTGCATTACAATGGTGTTGAACTAAGAATATTAATTATCGCTCGTGTCGTTTTTCTATGCGGGATTTTTCAGTCGCTTTTCGCTGTATTTTGACGAAGGCTTAGCTGCTTGAGTAGCTATACATTCCTAATGATGCAAATGAGTGCATTACAAGTGAAATAGGTTTGTCCACGGTGTACTTAAGCCTGTTTCAAGTTAATAGTTATATTAAACTCGTGTTCTTACATGTATGTGCTTAATGCATGATTTTGAGATAATGACTCGATAACATAATCGATTGTTTAATAAAGGGAATTCACGAAAAATGGCCATCATTAGAGTTGTTGTTTACAATGATCTCAATTTTCTTATTTATCAATTGACATTAGATTGATGTTAATAGATTCTCATATAATGCAATGAAAATTTGATTCGATTATTCTTATGTTAAAAGTCATATCACTTAACTTTATTCTGTTGTGTAGGAATCGTGTTTATGTTATGTTAATTTATGTACTTAATCTCATACAAAGTTAGACGCTTAAGCAAATCGTCTATAAGATCCGTCCAAGTATCAGGTGATATGTCATTTCATGCATATATTTATGTCACTATGTTGATGTGTATAAGCCTTTACACTGTAGAGGATTTGGATATGAGATCAGTGTATTTCAAAATAGTCCGTCCAAAAGTTAAGACTATCATTTTCTTGAGTTGTGCTTTGAACCTTATTTCATTATTTTAATAATATTTGAATATTATATATATTTGAATTCTTAGTGTATAATATCTTGTAAAATTTAGATAAACTTGTCCGTCCATTTAGCATGTTATTGAATCAAGTTGTAATTCAGCTTTTGTATGAATGATTCCGTCCAGATATTTCTTTAGATTATTATTAGACTCGATGAGTAATATAAATTAGATTCCAAATCCATCGTCATTGAAGACTACTGTTTCATACTACTGAAATATGTATTGGTAGTATTTGCATAAACTTTATAATTCTGCCTAATAAGCGTTTTGACATGTTCGTAATTAGTCCTTTCGGGCCAACATTCAACGGATTTGTCCTGAAAGCAATTATTATTGTTCTATTCTCTGTTTGAAAATAAGATTTTTATTGAGCAATTCTATCAATTCACTTTTTTTCTCAATAAAACTTTGACACGTTATTGTAAAAAAAAAAACAACTATAACATGGAATTATGTTTGCAGCAAAGGGTTTCCCTGTAGTTAACCTGTGTGTATGCGTGTGCTATTTATTTCGCGTGCTTAATTGGAATAAATATATTGTTTATTTGTAAACAAACTGATCTGATGAATTCGCGATGAGAACAGTATTGAATTAGTTGTATATCGTGATTGTATTATTCTCTTAATGCCGTCCGTAGCCATATACACATGTATAACATTTTACTTCTTATGAACGTTTTGAATAGTGCTTACTCATATTTTTTTCAGCCTTGAAAATACATGTCTCAAATGAAACTATGGATGCATCCTGTAACATAATGATGCGAAGAGGCTCTAGCAAAAATCTGTGCGATCGCTACGAACTTGCTAAAACTATAGTAATTTCTATATCGCTTGATTTAGTCAATTTTCTTTTGAACTGATTGCAGAATATTTTGCTTGAGCCGGGCCGCGCAATGATTGAATACGGAACCTAAATATAATAAAAACGAACGGAAAGTGACAATGTCGTGATGTTTTTTTTATGACTGTAGATTATAAATGGCAAATTTTAAACTGAACTAGGTATTGCATTCTATATTTAGATATATGACGTTCTTAATTTATTCAATGTTATTAAAATGCAATTCTTATGTGTCTTACTCGAATCATTCATATTTACATATCTGTGATATCAGTTCAAAATTATGTTCCTTTATTGAAAGGAATACAACCTTTAAAGATATGCGCCCATTCAGATATGATTGTTTTTCAGCAACGCAAAAAATAACGAATAAATGGGTACTTTTTGAGAAATAAAAGAAATAAATTTATTTGATTTTTTCCGACGCATATTCATGATATGCATGGAATGTCTTTGCTACGTTTGATTCACGGGACGGGTTTGTTCATGGTATACATTGATTTTCATATTGATGTATGTTTGTTATCAATTCATCATGAAATGTTTTGTTGCTTTTATGAATATGTATATTGAAGGTCAATAAACATCTTATTGGAAATTCATCAATCATAGTTTTTCTCAGTTTCAAATAGGTTGGTGATATGTACTGGAAAGAAACATTTTTTTTTACAAGATAACGATATTTGAACACTATTTTAAATCAGGAACATGTGGAACCATAAAGAATAACCTATATAAACTAATAAGCCTATGATTAATTTCAAAGTCAACCAACAAATGAATTTAACATTTGATAATCTGATATTAGATAAGACAACAACACGTGAAGATTGTTTTGTAAACGTGCAAAAACTTAAAATGCTCTCATGCTTTCACTGAGAATCCTGAAATTTATGTACACTGTCCAAAAAAAGTCAAGCCCCCCTCTAGTTTTTACCATTAGTCTAGTATGAAGTAGTGCATGGCTTAAAAACGTATTGTTTTGTTGCGATTGAGTTGGTGTAAGTGGGTTATTCTACGAAGAAATCGGAGGTACCTTATCTGCCATCCTGAGGTTAATGGCAAACGGGGTATCTAACATTTGCTCAAAATAACCGGTTTGAACTTATTCATTTGTAACTAATTGGTTTCATGGGTAGACCTAACATATTTATGTATCGAGTAACACAAGAAAAATTGAAAAACTATTATTTTTTCAATGCTAATCATAACTGTTAAAAGTGCTTTTCTGTATATGCTAAGGTATTAACTTGAGGGGGGGGGGGATTGACTTTTTTTGGACAGTATATATATAGGTCCCTTGGTGCAAATTTAAGATAAAATGTATCCAATGTTGTCTCGATGTTTCATTTTCAAAGAACAAAACTAATATTTTATTTTATTATTTTTATATTCGAAAGCCTTTCTATTATAAAACAAAATACAATTTACAACATAAATGAATTCAACATTTGTGGAACCTCCTTTAAACACGAATAACTTGTGTTTCTTAGTTCAGCTATGTCATTGAATCGATTGATTCCAAGCATACTCATCATAGAACTACATGCGTTCTGAATTTTATCGACTTGCTCATATGTAAGGGTATCCCGCCATTTTTTCACCTTAGGAGGTGGTTTATGTTCGGTCATGTCCGTTACAGTTCGTGTGTCGTCTTGCAGAAAATTGATAAACTCATCCTTTGGTAGAATCCACACATTTACTTTTGGATTTGCTTCAATGAATTGGCGTACAATTGGAAAGAAGGTCATATTAAGGAATCGATATATATTCTCTGTAAATTCCACAGGATGTTTAGCTAAGTCATCGTAGCGTACGATCCGCAATTGCCGACTCAATAAATCAAAAGCTCCAGGATTGTCTATTGATTTGTAGATATACTGAAGATTCTGGTCGTGTTTTGAGCATTCATTTATCGCGTCTTTTTCTATGTGTTTTGTATCCCACTCTCTTCCACCAAACGTTCTTCGCGAATTGATCGTGCCTCTTGGATCACGTATGATGTAAATCACTTTGACGCCATTTTCCATTAATGACATCAAGCTCTCCACCGATTCACCTCGTATGATCTTCATCACTCTGTGTTTATAGCGTGTTCGACAAATATCGTTGAATTCCATTTCATTGGGATATACACCCGTTTCCTTTATGGTTTTACCGAATATCCTCTGCAGCCATTTTGAACGGGTATTTTGGGCGTGTTCATCGGGTTTCAAAAACTCGAGATCGGCGAAAAAATCACGAATGTTACACGACAGCAGATGACGTATACACGACATTTTGTGGAAGTTTTCATTGACGGTTCCATTCGAGTGAAACGTGCACAGCTTCAAAGGTTCAAACATATAAAATACTTCGGGATTTATAACAAACATGGCTCCCGAAAAAGAGCTCCCGCCGCGAAATGACGTCAGCAATATGACGCGACTTCCGGGCTTTTCGGAAACAGGTTCATTCGAGAAGAGATTCGTCAAATTGGTATCCGTCCTTGGTTTAAACGTTGTGTTTGTAATGGACTTTGAGAGCAGATTTTGGGTATATAATATCACACATATTACAATTGAAACGCATAAAAGAAATATACAACTGCTTTTATCCATTGGTTTCATCATCTATCGTTTTGGTTTGTTTCAAATTGAACAACAAAGAAATATATTTGTTCGAAATCAATATATGTTATCCACGCATACCATTTACTAAAATAACGGGAAATTTGATTCATTTAACAGTGCTCTTACAGTTGTCTTGCGTAGTTTAAAAAATGGAACGAAATAATGAATAGATTAATCAGATCTTGGTGGGTATATCAAAGTTCCTTCATCACAGAACGTTGTTAAGACGTTAAACGTTAAGGAAGATTGAAAACGATGGATTAAGCTTGTCAACTTGAATCCTTGTTGCCACACTTCATAGGAAAGGTGTCCTCACGTTTGCGATGGACAATGTGACGGATTTCCGGACGTTCGCCTTGTTATAATATATATATATAGTTTTCATTTACAGTAGGGTGAACTTGCTAATGATGTTGTTTGACTTCGACTGGTTTGTCTTGTCGACAGGATGCAACGTCTTAACACGCTTAAGATAATGGAAATCGTTTATATTGAATTTCATTGCAGTTTTTAAAGTGGAAAATCTTAAAATCTATATTTGCTTTTATGAGTATTAATTAAAGCAGTGATTAATTTGTAACCCATACGTTTCAATACCATGCCCTGTGTCTAGATACCAATAAAACATCTTTAACCGTTTTTTTGGTATTTTTCTTTACTATATCTTCCATATATGAGGTTTTAGATACATGGTCAGACAGTAATTGTCAGATCCTTAAGCACATTTTTGGGAAATTTTCCAATGGCAGATAACTGTGGATTATTCAAATCGCTTTGTCTTTGAAAAGGCGTTATTCCCAGTAAGTTCATCATGTTGTGGCATACATCTTGGATCATATCCACATGTTCAAAGTTAAGTTCGCTTCGCCAATCATGCATAAACACTTCCTTTACATGTTGGCTATGGTTGGACAAATGTTTTGTATTCGCCTCAAAATCCTTCGGGAGCACCCAAACATAGATATAGGGATTCAGCAGCATATGTTTTTGAACCACAGCGGAAAATTTCATATTTAAGAATTCATACGTTCTTCTAGCATATGCCACTGGCTCACGAGCCATATCGTCATAACGCAATATACGCAATTGGCGTCTGATTATACCATTCAGCTCATTATCGACTCCTTTTGGAATCGCTTTCATTACGAATCTCAAATTATCATCATGTTTGGTGCATTCCTTAATTGCTTCTTCCTCAAGTACACTTGCACCTAAATGCTCATTGCCCGGTGCCCTTCGACGCGAGTTCAAGGTCCCTCTGGGGTCACGAACCACGTAAAGGACCTTGACCCCGTCCTTCATCAAGGTCACGAGACTCTCAATGGACTTAAGGCGAATAACCTTGGTTACTCGGTGTTTGTAGCGGTATTGGCAGATTGTATTAATGCGCGCGTCTGTAGCCGAGACTGCCGTATCTTGTATGACTTTACCGAATATCCTAGGTTGCCACAGCATTCGCGTTGCGTTGAATTTCGCACCGGCATCGAGAAATTCCAAATCCTGCCAGTAATCACGCACATGACACGATAGGAGATTGCGTAGACAGGACACCTTCAGGAAATCTTGCGTCCGCTGAAAGAAGTCCGAGAGGTATCCAGGTAGGTTGTAGCTGCATATTTTGAGCGGTTCGAACGTATAGAAGACTTCCGGGTTGAGTATAAACATACCGCCGGCGAACGAGCTTCCCCCGCGAAATGACGCCATAATGACGACTCGGCTCCCTGATGTCTTATTTGTATCCGTTGCATGTTCTTTATAATCTGGAATAATGCGCCTTTGTTTTTCTGTGATAATTTCACCCTTGCTTCGGTCGGTACAATGTAGTTCATATATGATTATATGTAAGATTATATAAGCAAATAGCAGAATAAGTCCATGTTTTATTACTTTTAGTCTCATATTGCATTTAGTTTGTTTGGATATTTGTGTCATAACTGTCAATTCAAATTCGACAAATAAATGGTATGGCATCTGAAATATTTTTCAATGACATCGTCTCTGGTAAAAAGAAGAACTGGATCGATTGATATAATACTATATAAATATTTGAGAACATCAAAGATTTCCCAATAGATGGTTCGCGCTACCTGAATGTTAAAGGTCCTGCTGAAGAAAGGCGATGTCATCTGAACGTATCTGAACGTATTACCTGGCAAATAAGTTATCATTATTCGTAAGACGAAATTCGTAAGACAGGTTACACATTGGAATGTTACATGCAGATGGATGTACAGCAGATTAACAACGTCTCGCCCCACTGTTCTGTTGCTTTACCATGTAATGAAGTGTGTCATTTTGTGACATTTTGCTAATCAGGTAACGCACTTGATGACATTTCGCATGTTAGCACAATGTAGTATTATGGATCGTCGTGGGAAGGTCACCATCTTAATTGCATTTGTATGGATTTTATAATGCATAACATATCGCTCTGCATGTCTTATAATTAACAACTTGGCAAACTCGATAACGGGTTCAAACAAAGATTACAGAAATAAAAGTGTTTTTTTTTATACTAGCTATTTAAAAGCAGTTGGAGTAACTCTCTCGAAAGTATTTTTTATCTTTTACAAAATATGATAAGAAATGACTGATATCACGCAGAACTATACTTAACCAAAAAAGATAGTGTAAAAATATATTCATCGGTAATTTCGTTATATGCTCAGATATTGCGCTAATTATTTTTAGAATCTACTGTGCTAGCATTTCGCCACATCTAGTTACAACGATTTACAAATCAATTGATTTCTTCCCGGGAAGTGACAAATTAAGGTGTGAAACCATGTTTGCCGCCAAACCAAATACACCTGGCGTCGTTTATTTATTTATTATTGGTTATTTATATGCGCTTATTACATTTGATAAACAACACCTAAGCGCTTACAAGAGTACACGGAAAATATATTAATAATTAACTAAAACCTTGCACTTTATAAAACCGTAACTACTAATCTAACAATATGCTTTACGAAACAAGAACGTTTTCAATTTCTTTTTGAAAATCTGGATACTACTAGCATTTCTAATGTCTAGTGGGAGGGTATTCCATAGGGTAGGGCCTACGTGACTGAATTCCCTTTCACCGTATTTGAAACGGCATTTGCGAACACATAGGAGATGAGAAGACCCTGATCGGAGTTCACGGTTTGGAACATACGGTGTGATGAGTTCAGAAAGGTAACCCGGAGATAAACCATGGATCGACTTATACACTAGACAGAGTACCTTAAACTGGGCGCGCTCAGCTATTGGCAGCCAATGCAACTCATTTCAAACAGTCGTCACACTTTCTCCATATCGTGGAAGGGCAACCACGCGTGCCGCGCAACGCATAATCCTTTGGAGGCAATTCGTAGTTGACTTTGGGAGATTGACGTATATGCTGTTGCAGTAGTCAATACGGGCACCACTAGTGCATGCACTAGTGATTTGGCGGTATCTTTTGTAAGGTAAATCCGAATGCGTTGAAAAGATTAGCACTTTTTCGCGTTGCTGTGGTTCCTAACAAAAGTCAAGCATTTGGTCAAATAACTTTTCACTGTAAAATAACAACTAAATAAATAAATAAATAAATAAATAAATATGCAACTTCTACCTTAAGGAAATGACCCCGTGTGATTGGTACGCTGACTGCTGACTATCCTTAAGCTAGAGGTCGACAGACGATTTAAGTGCAGGAATTTATCGCGATTACATGTATGACAAAATTAGCAAACCGTGAAGTGGCCGTCTGTGCGTTACGCCCGCGCGTCAAGATCGACAGCTTCGCGTGCAGCACCTCCGAGAGCGATTCCGCACAGTGACATTGACTTTCATTGTAATACCAGTGACCCTTTATCCCCGAATAAGAAGTCAGTCTCCAATCGCCTCCGCGAACCCGGCATTCGGTCTCCTCGTCCGGCCATTTTATGACCGCAATCGATATCGAAATCGCGCGAGTTTTGGCAACTCGCATTGTTGAGACGACGAATCGGGTCACGAGGTGAAGTTTAACGACAGGTCCCGCTTGCAAATCAAATCTTTCGCGCAGACGGGCGTCAACATGTTTACAGGTGCACTGGAGAACGATCTTCACAATCATTTGTTTGGTTAATGGATCGATTAGGTGCGGCTTTGTTATGGTCTGGAGTGCGATACGTTATGGCTGGCAATAGCACCTTGAAGTTGTCAGTGGGAACACGGCTTCCGATTGCTACATAGATACCATACCCATACATGAACCTGTCTTCCTTTAAAATGTAAAATTTTACATAAAAAAAACAGTTTAGTTACTGTAATATTCTTGTTTTATTTTGAATTGATTTTGGAAGAAAGATTCAAGAAAGCTGGCTGTGAAACTGATTTAAATAATCTTTTATATAAAATTGCATTATGATCCAAACAGTAGAACACCCCCCTCGGCAAGGGTCGTCCATAGTACGTCTTATTCGGACGTTACGTCGAGAGGACGACCTAATTTGGACCCATATGTAAGTTTTCCGGACGTCCTTTTACGTCCCGGCGTCCGTAGAGCGTCATTCGTACGTCCGAGTCGGACGCGACGTCGATAAGACGTCTTTTCTACGTCCGCGACGACTAAGGACGTCCGGAAAACTTACGTATGGGCCAAAATTAGGTCGTCCTCTCGACGTCCGTCGACGTCTTGCCGAGTGGGACTATGTATTACCCTTTTAAGTCATGGGGTGAGCAAATGATTCACAGGCGCAAAATGAGAGGGCGCTTTCGTGCACCTCCTTGCTTTTATTGTTACCAATTTGTAACTATATTATTTTATTCATAGATTTATTGCTTATTTAACGATATTGATATCAAATTGAATTATATACACATTTATAATAACATTAACAATAGTGATATTCAATAACAGACATTATCTTTTCATATTAAATTATAACAATAGCTTAATGTTAATTGGTAGAGTAAATAACAAGTGTTTATATATTGTCTTTGGCAATGCGGTGTTCTCGCGAGATTCTTGCTGAGCGTATGATACATCTCCTTTGTGTTATTATTAGAATTCCGCCTTTGTTCGTGGCTTTCGGGCGATATGGAGATGTGTGATGCAATCAGCGAGATGGCGCGAGAGCACAGTATATATTCCCCTAAATTCTCTCCCTCTGGGTTCTGTTGTGGTGTGCTGTCCAGCTCAGCGTGTGTTTCTATTCAGTTGTATGTTGTTTGTGATGATGTGCTATGAACGAAAAAGAAAGATGAAACTCAAACATTGACTTTTATTCATTACTATATAAAATCATTTGAAAATATTAAACACATTTAAATAAACAGCTCTAAACTACACCCCCATAAACCGGTATCATTAAATGGTGGAGATGCCGGAGGACACAAAATTTAATGGATAAAATATTTTAACAGTATATTAATGCTAACGCGTCGGGCAAGGGAAGAGGCCCAGCGTCAACAGTATGAGCGTGAACAACACATGGAGCAACCGTTCATAATTGATTTAGACGACCCGCGCGACCAAGAAGACGACGACCACGGCAACGACAACGATAACGATCAAAATCACGAAAACGAAAACGACGACCGCCACGACGAAAACGCAATAATGGATACGGTTAAACCACCTGTTTTTCACGGTTATGGAACAGAAGACGGTAGGAGCTGGCTTCAGAAGTTCGACAACTACGTCGCACTTCGACAAATCGCCGACGCACAGAAGCCGCTCCACTTTAAGATGTTTCTAGACGGACCTGCTTTCGTTTGGGCGGGCACCCTTGCGAACGATGCGGATTGGGCGCAACTACGTGAAAGTTTTGCCACCAGGTTTATCAATGATCCTACGCTCCTATACTGCTTTCGTCAGGAATTTGATTCTCGCATGCAGGGTACCCATGAGTCGGTTGAATTATATGTCAATGACATTCGTCGGCTCGGAGCGAAGCTCAATAAACCGGACGCTGAGCTTCGCGATAAACTCATGCGGGGGTTACTCCCTGCCTATCGGGCTTTCGTGCTTTCACAGCAACCGGCGACGGCAAACGAGGTGGAAGAAAAAGCGAAAATCGCGGAACTTGTCGAGCAGACAAAGGCGCCCCAAACACAGCCGGCACCCCAAGTAGTTAACGCTGTAAGCTACGACAGGGACGGTATCAAGGAACTTACCGCCCTAATACGAAAGCAAGGCGAGCAGCAAGCTGCCCTACAGC
>LQRL01162360.1:12291-25293 GCA_001703475.1 Hydroides elegans
AATTGTTGGCAACACACTGTCATATAATAGTGTATATATAAAAGTAAGCTTTGAAATGTCAGATAATGCGTTATTTTAACTTTCGCCGAAAATACCTTTCGAAACGAAACACCTTCTTGACCTCGTAGGGTTTCGGCAAGTTGAATCCCGTATTATCGCTCACTGGAATGTATGATTCTCTTTATCAATGGTTGTCTTTATCATAGAATCCAAACAAATGTGTTATTTCACTCATTATTGCTGGAAATATCATGTCATGGCTATAATTAAATGTAGGTTGATACAGATATTTAGTTTTACCTTGAATGCGGAAGCTGATCTGTTTACATTGAACAGAGTGGTAAATATCATGACATTTTCTTTGCAGAAGCTTGGAGGAATATATGTTCATTCCAGGCAGAAGAAACAGTTAATTTAGTGACCTTTTATTTGCGTCAAGTAAACAAATTACCGGTTAATCGTTCAACACACCCTGAAAAAAATCGTATCTTTCATTTCGTAAGTGAGTTGATGAAACCCTAAGAACATTTATATTCAAACTCAATATGTTTATTCAAAGTTCAACTCAATACATTTACAATTATGTATATATTGTATAAAAAGTAACAACGAGTAACAATAAACAAAGAAAAGAAACAAACAACAAATCAAAAGACGTTACAAAAATGTAACAACCAATATACAATATAATTATAAGACTATCTCAAAAACAAGCACTTTTTACCGTTTAGATCCGATCATAAAACCTGGACCTGAATCATTCGCGGAAGAAAATCTATATCGATACTAAATTGTGTCAAATTCATCTCGACCGTTTAACTATGTTCTAGCGATGGATATAGAAAAGTTTAACGAGGCATACGAAATTCAACTATTTATTAACGATATTGATTATCATTTAATGCGATAAGAATTAAATTACCAAAGTGCATTGATCAAACGGCTTTTTTCATACAAATACATTAATTTATATTTGTTTGTCTTTAACTTCGTTTAAAAATTGAAACGATTCAGTAATCATTTTGTGTGTATCTGAATTTGTTCAACTTCATTGTTTAGAAGTATTATGACGAAGTATTTGACTGTCATGAAAATAATGGATTCAATACAAAATTGATATAACCACTTCCAAGTAATCAGGGAGACCCTTGCTAATATTTAGAATATAGAGAGCAAGAATTCCCAGATCCTGATTATACAGCTTGCAATGCTTATAAATGTCATATTTGAAATGGAATTAATTGTGTTGTTTTGTATATTAAGGCATAAGTATGCAATGAAAGTTTAATGAGGAAGCTACACGAGTGGGTGGTCTAGAAATAAAATCTTTTCGTGGGCACATGTACTTATCGCACGAGCCCGCAGGAGGAGTGCTATGAGTACATGGGTCCGAGTGAAGTTTTTTTCAAGACCAATCACGAGTGTTGTTTTTATTTTTATTTCATGTAAATCTTCTCAAAATATGTTTTATATTTATAGAGAAATTATCATAAATTGTCCATGTTGTCTTATTTAGATATTAACGGGGAAATTAAAATTCAATGTATTGAATTATTAATATTGTAAGTTTGTTGAAACTCCCTGTCGTCGCGTTGACGTTACGCTGTAGCAGGTGGTTTGTGCAATAAGCATGTCAAAAGCAGGTGACTGCTTTGGCCACTTATTCATGGCCCAACTGTGACGTAATGAATTTTGTGACGTTTACGGAACGTTTCTTTAGCAATAATTATTATTCGCGCTACAAAAACGTAATTTTTATATTGATCATTTATTTAAAAATACAATAATCATTTATTCATATATGATAAGATATGAGCAGCAAATAAAAAAATATTCACTACATCTATTTTTTCTGTAATAACAAAAATCATTTGGTCTTTGTTTATTACCATAATATTTTATCACATGGTTAAAGTACAATCGTACTTCGAGGGAAATCTGGATAAGAATATGCCAAGGTTGGATGTCTTCCCACATATCCTAACTTTTCAAACCAATTTAACCTCGACCATGAAATAAAATAGAATAATCTATCTTAATAATCTTGAACGTGAAGATACATACAATGAAAAAAAGAGTGATTTTAGTGTGACAGTTAGCTGTTGAACATAAAGCAGTTACGAAACACAACAATATAACAAAATATTTGTGAATTCGTAACAATATTGTTATAATCTATTGGACTTTGTATACTTTTCTATGTGCATTTCATGCAATAGGTTAAAGGCCCTTAATTAAAAAAATTAACCTTATTAGGCATACATCATGATTATTCATAAACATGTAAACTTGATAATTTTTTGAGTATTTATTGAATTTATTAAATTAAAGATTCTTGAGATTTATATATTTATTTCGAAGAATTCATCCAACAGATATCAATAAGTATTTTTGGCTATTTGTGAATAAACATATCTTTTGATAATATATGTTAAGCCACGCACATGCTATGAGCTATAATACAGCGTAAAAATATGTATCTTTGTTAGTCAATCAAATATCGATCCTCAATATTTTGTTGCATCATATGTAAATATATTCAAAATTTACATTTTGTAAAATATATCGTTTGTATGTTATATGTTGCAAAGGAAAAGAGGAACAGCTCAGCTATTTTGGAAAACATGGACACTTATAGTATAAGTTTAGAGTTCAAAATGGAAATATTATTTTTTGTACTATTTGTTTAATTATTCAATGTAATTTTGCAACTGATTAAACCATCTGTGTTGCTCTTTGTCAATATATATATACAAGCATTCAAAGAAGATTACTACCACTCTCATAACTTCATACACTTTGCGATTTTGCTCTGGACGATTCGCGACTTTGGACAACTCGTGACTTGTTTTGAAGGCAATGCGGCTTATTAATTGCGGATATAAAAGCATGGATGACCAATAACAAACTCAAATTAAATGACGAGAAAACGGAGGGGCTCATAATAGTATCTAATTTCGCCTCTAGTGATTATCCGTGCTTAGATGTGAAAATCGCTTATGCGAACGTTCGCACAGCCAATAAAGCCAAGAGCCTTGGTACAATTTTTGACGGCACTTTTTGACCGTGCTACTGGCTATCGAAATATATGCCGCACTATATTACTTTATTTGCAAAACATACGCATAATACGCAGATTCATAAGAAGAAGCTCATGCGAGAAGTTGGTTCATGCCTTAGTCTCATCTCGTCTCGACTATCCGAGTGCCATTCTCGCTGGTCTTCCCAAAAATAGTCTAAAGCAGCTACAGAGTATTCAGAACACCGATTAATGACATAAACCCCGAAATACGATCACATATCCCCAGTGTTACGTAAGCTCCATTGGTTGCCTATTAGTGCCAGAGTAGAATTCAAATTAATTTGCTGAACCTTTCGGATAATTAAAGGACACGCCCCTGCCTACATGTAAATTTAAAAAAAAAAGTCTCAAACCGCATCTGTTTAACAGAGCGTATGGCATTTAGATTATTTTTAGTCTTGCTATGTACCATTTATTCAAGTAGTGTCTAACGTATGGTCTCACAGTGTCTGTGAATAATTTAGAAACAGGCACATTAAAACATTTTATTATTTATTATCATTATTTGAATTGTTGGCTTGAAATAGAGTCATATTATTATATTTCTCAGGAATATTCAGCATCAAACCTATATTTTCTTTGAATATTTCAGACGAACATTTTGAATTTCATCTATATTTGAATATGATTTCATGTTAAAGTATCTAGCTGAAATATATATGAATTAATAATATTAATGCTAAATAACACTAACAGCCTGGATATCATATCAAGGTAACATTTAGTGGTTTTAGTGCTTCCCTTAAAATTCACAAACCAATCCGTTGCCGCACTCAACTGCAATTTGTGTAGCTGAAAGAACTTGCATATGCTAAAAAATGTAATTGAGCAAATAATTGCAAGTCACGTTTTATAGTGGAATATTCAAACAGAATATAGCTTACTTCTGTAATAATTTTCCGTTTAATTGGGATATTCCAATCCTGATATTTATTTCAACACTGCTGACGTACTCTCTTTGGTCCCCCAGGGAACCGTTCTAGGGCCTTCCTACTCCTTTATATTTATTAATGATCCCCCAAGTAGAGTACAATCTTCGGTTCGTCTGTTCGCGGACGAGTGTGACCTCTTCCGACAAATTAAAAGGGATCTTGACCGTTCTATCTTACAACAGGATTTAGCGTCTCTCAGGGATTGGGAAAATGACGGGATTATGTAGTTTAATCCAGACGAATGCTTCGTTCTCAACATATCAAAGAACCGTAAATCACTCCTCAACAATTTTCAACTTAAAAGGCACTCTGCTTCAGCCAGTAGATTTACCACTTATCTCGGCGTTAAAATATTCAAATACTTAACTTTGTCTCGCCACATAGACAAAACTGTTAAAAGGGCGATTCGGCCTCTCTGCTTTCTAAAACATACGCACTAACACACTTGCGTATCAGGCTTTAGACCACCTTATCCTCGAGTATTCTTTACATATCTGAGACTCTCACCTCGACACCGAATTCTCCAAGTTGGAAAAGGTTCAAAGGAAGGTTGCTCGCGATATAACCAATAGATCACATAATACTAGCCCTGTAACATATATTATTCGCTAATTAGAATGGGACTCACTAAAATAACTCACGCCTCAAAATGCTCTATAAAATCATTAATGGGCTTATAGACATCCCACATTCGCAATACTTTTTCCCGTCAACCCAATCCCACTACAATTTTCATTTTTCCCAGGACAATAAGCCAGTGAACTCATTATTAGCTTGCATCAAATGTTCAACAAGCTTAGAAGCTTTCAAAGCTGGGGTATCGGAATTATGTATCCCCGAGCTCCCAGTATGCTAACTAAATAATAAGTGATTTCAGTCCCACATGCGCATATATCTGCACAACCTATCTGTAAACTCCAAACATTCTTTTACGAAGTTTCATCAAATCGAAATAATCTGCCCAAACTCTCTTTTGTTAAGAACAATACATTTACAATAAGATTCAAAAAGTTATTATTTTGGACGATTCACGTCCAAAGAAGGAGTCGCGAATCGACCAAAATTTTAAATTGGTAAATGTCGCGAATTTGTCAAGTCGCGAATTTGTCAAGTCACGAATTTATCCATAGCTCGTAACAGCTTTAAACATTTTAGATAACATAAATTTGACTTTCTGTTTTATGTCCGCCATTTTTGTTGTTAAACGAACGCGAAAGAAAATGAATTGAGAATGGACAACTTCTTTAGTATTTGTGTTTTTTAATGCTTATTATTATTCTTCAATATTTGTTGAAATGTAAGAACGTTTATTTTTGTATATATGTCGCCTATTAAATTATGAAATATCAAATTTTGAGCGATAATTCCAGATTTAATGTGTAAGTGAAACCTCGGACAAAATGAAGTTACCAATACCATGTCCTTGCCAGCTAATGTTTTTTTTTTAATTAAAGAGAGGGCATAGTGAAGTGATTTATATTTACACTTTGATGTTATTTTGTAATAATAAACACTCCTGAAATTCAATGCAGTAAGTACTTTCGGTCTCAAGTTCAACTCGTAACATATGATGAAGGATGGATTTACGAGAACGCCTCATTCCCGCAGCAATGAACGTCACAGTCAGGCAAAGTGTATTGCTTCGGAACGATTTGACTTGGAACAGTTTTTGGTATCTTCGTTTCTCAAACGAATGGTATCCCCAAAACATGCCAACTATTAAAGTACGAGGTCCAAGGCCGTCAGTGGCCCGCTTTTCGAGGTTTATAGCTTATTTCTCTGCCGATATCGAATCGTAAACCGAATGAAGGCCTGAATACTAAAGGTAGGCCTAGTATTTATAGATCGACAACTTATTTTGAAGAATCGAATTGATTATCATAAAAATAAAATATGATTTTCGAACAGTCGTCGCTAATGATAACAGGCCCTCAGGGCGGCCCACCCGAACATTTCCTTCAAAAATGTTGAATTCAAAAGGCGTATAGCTTACTAAACAGTAACATTTCACTAAAATAATGCCTTGCGAAATAAAACTACGCGAAACACGTCACAATTGTGTTGTTTTGTCATGACTGTGTTCAGGGGTTATTATATGTAACAAATTTGCTTTTATAAGAATAACTTTTCTATGCTCCATTATTGGAAACTATGTTGAATGGAAACATTATACAGCTTAAGGATACGGTCACTCTGCAATAAACAATTCATGCAAACAATAAGGTATATGTCAGAATTCAAGACCGGGCCACCCTGAGGCCTGGGCCGCCCTGAAGCCCGGGACCTCGTACTTAAATTTGTGTGACTCAAAGCGTAATAATGATAAGCTTAAAGCAAAGGAAATGTTGACAAATGTTTCATGATCATCCCCAAAAGTGAGGAATTATAGAGTTGGGGTGTTCGTCCTTCTGTCATCGCTTGTTTGTACTGGCTAGAACTTTTGAACATGAATTCAAAGAGAGTTTAATTAAAGGTTCAAATGAAAGGTCTCGATGTGTAGATGTGCCTTTTGTCAGTTTCGGCCCGATATGTGCGCCTGTAGGATGGCGCCTTTTCGTGTTTTACGAATGCTTCCTTGTTTTGATAAGTCATATGAAATATACTAAGTTTAAATTTGTTTTACTTCCATATTCTTTGGGTACCTTTGCCCTCCACCTTCGAGATTGACAAATCACGAACTAATTATGCTTCTATGTTGTGGGGGTAGTATCTAGGACATGAATCCTGGAAATCAGGGGATTCAAACTCACGTTCCTCATTCATGTTTGGCTTAGTAGCGCTTATACTTTGTAAGCGACCATGCCCTCATATGTATTTACATTGATAAAAATGGAAAGATAAATCATTGATTATGGAACTTGGATAAACTCTCTTGCTGTTCTTCTCTTTCTTGGAATAAAAGCAGCCAGAGGAAACCTCAAGCGCTATACAATGTAAGTTTAATACATTGCTTGATAATAACGTTTTGTTATAGTTCCTTACGGAATAGTTATGATTTTTGCATAGCATGTTTGGGTGTTTCTTAGATAAAAAAAACAACCTTAACAGGCAAATTAAAGGATGAAAAAAAAAAAGATAAAAAAGAACAGTATTGCAGCAAGCCAAGTTCCATTGTCTTGATATCAATATCTAGCATTACATGCAATGAACCTTATTTAAGAAACACCCAGCAATGTGGTTTACTAAAGTCTAAAATAATAAGATTAATAACTAATGTTGGATAGAATCATAATCAAACTATAACTAATATTTATAAGCGTTGATTCCAATAATTTTATATTCATAAATGGGTAGGTTCAATTAATATAATCAACTCACATTCTTGCACTTTTAAAATTGTAGAGCCTTACAAACACCATGAGCCAGCTGTCAGACCCTGCGATGGAGACGGCGGCCAATAGCCTTTCCGTGCGTATCCGCCAAGACAAGGCCGTTTTCTACAATCCCAAACTATGCAACGAAGTGCTGGATAACCTGAACACAATGCGCATCCAGGGCCTTTTCTGTGACGTGGTTATTCACATGGGGGAGGACCAGAATGCGATCGGCTGTGTATCGGCGTCGCCAAATGTGCGCGCGCATGCCTGTGTTTTGGCGGCCACGAGTCAGCTCTTTCACGACGTGCTCGAGCGCGAAACACAGCAACGTAACATTCTGCTTACGGCATTTGATGAAGTGATTCTGAATGTGTGTCTCGATTACATGTACGGGCAGGAAGTTGCCGTGCCGACGAGTCAGATTCAGGATTTGAGTGCTGCGGCGTCGACGCTGCAAATCAAGTCGCTTATGCTTCAATGTGCGGTAGTGGAAACGGCCATTGCCAACGCGACGACCACTCCTCTTGTGCAAATGGATCATCTCATTGTTATGAAAGATGATTCTGGTGGAAGTACACAGGGGCAAAGTCACTCGGATGCAATTCATGGTATGGACACGTTATCACCTTCATCGCACAATGCAAACAGTAATTTGCTGCCAAATGCGAATACATCACCGTCCACACCGATTCAGGTAGCCATGCATTCACCGGACACGCCCATGCAACGCAACGTTTCTGATATGGACTCTTCACAAAACACTGTCCAACCAATTCAGGAAGTATTGGCGTCGCCTGAAACGCCAATGAAACGCAACGATCCCGACATGGAATCATCACAAAATGTTGTGAGTGAACACCCAATTCAAGAAATTCAGGAAACACCCGTGCAAAGTAACCTATTATACATGGATGTTTCTAAGAATTTTAGCCACCCTGATTTTGCTCCTTTAGCTCCTACTCCTGTCATGAACTCTCAGGGACTAAATGAATCTATAACGAAAGCCGAAACTCAAAAGGCTGCTCTGAAAACCAAAGGTAACTCTGTTCCAATAAGAAATGTTCCGCTAATCATTCGCAAAGCACAAACGAGTAAATATCCAAACACGATCGAATTTCCGAACCCTTTTGATAACACACAGGCACAGCAGAATGATGCAAATATAGACACACAAAAACAAAAACCATCAGTGGCCACCCGAAAATTCAATCCTTTAGTGTCAATACAAAAACCAAACAGCACCTCTGGTACGAAACCAGAACCCGAATGGATTTACAGGCAGCGTGTGCAACCCACAAAATGCGATCATTGCAATCGCATGTTCAAGGGCTTATCGGGTCTTCGGCAGCATAAGAATCGCTTGGCCAAGAACCCCAATTTGCGAATCCCCCCAACGAAAGAGGAACGCAAACAGAAAGAAATCGCGCGCCATCTACGCCAACGCAACAAGGTCTACACGTGTGAAACATGCGGCGTGACCGTCAAAGGCTGGCACAACCTGTTCAAGCACCGTCGCGTGAAACACTTGAAACCGTACGTGTGCAAGTACTGTGACAAGGTGTTCGCGTATCCCAACCAACTGCGAGTGCACGAGAGCCGACACACCAACGACAAGCCCTTCCTGTGCGCCTTCTGCGAATACCGCTCTGTGACTAAAAAAGAAGTGGAACACCATGAGCAGGTGCAGCATCTCGATATTCGCTTTAATTGCCCCGAATGCAGCATGGTGTTCAAATGCGACATGTATCTGCAGCGGCATATTCGCGCCGTGCATGTGAAAGGACCAATGCAGTGCAAATACTGTGATTACTCCACGACCAGCAACAGTCATTTAAAAACGCATGTCATGAATAAGCATTTTCCTGATCAGCGCAAGCAATGGGTGTGTCAGGTGTGTGATAAGAAATTCACCATGAAAAGCCACCTAGATCGGCATTTGACGAGTGTACATCGGGCTTTGCCAACGGCCAAGATTAAACACACTGTGAATACCCGTGTTCAAGAAAGCCGTTACCAAGAACATGATGAAGCTGAATTAGACCCGGTTATCGATTCAACGACGATTCCCGCAATTATTAAAGAAAAAAAGGATTTTGAGTTGGTGAGTGCATCGCCAGTTTCAAAACAACTGGGACCGGGAGCCACCGCGTATTTGCGAACGAGCAATGGGACTTTAGTGCGGGTACAGCATGCTCCTGCTCAATTCAAGGGCGCTGTGTTACGAGGTGTGAAGCCCAATATTGCAGGTGTGAATACCACTCACACAAAAGGGGACAGTACTAGCAGAACTTCATTACAAAGTCAATCTGTCGCGCAGCAGAGCACTAGCCAATTGCAAAGTGGGGTTACGTCGGAAATAAAAATGGAACAACCTCTTATCTATTACGAAGATGATACGTATATTTAAATGTACCTAGTATGTTTTGAAATAATAACAGCACATTGATACTTAAGTGTGTGAATTTCTTTCTTTGACGCACCTATGAATTTATGAATATTTCATTGATTTGTATATCCCGTAAACGTTTGTTGCATCTTACTATGTCGATTGTATAAAGAGTATGATATAATAATGCATGATCATCTCAATAACAGTTTTAAAAACTAATAGTTTAAATCCATTAGAATTCATTGCTCTGTACGGATTGGTAGGAGCAATTCGTTTGTTATTCTCACCAAACATAGTACGAACCAAAGATTCAAAATCATGTTTAAGTGAAAACAGTCATATTGAAGTTATGGTAAGTTAAATGATGTTTAAGTAAAATGTTAAAGTAAAAAAGTGATGTTATTAATATTGTTAAATGTTAAAGTAAAAATTGTTTGTCATTATCTGTATAGTGTGAAGAAAAAAATATCAATGGAACAAAACTAAAGTGTTGTACTGATAAATTCGATTTTTATCGATTCACGATACGTATTTCTCTGTTTCGCTCGATTTTAGTCGTCTGTGCTACATTTTCGACAATCAGAGTAACTATTGTTATATCAAGTGTCTTATAAAAGGATCGTTTGAAATATAAATTGGCTAGAAACCATTCTATCGAATTGTCAAATGGCTATCGATTGTGTATTACATTGTCCAAAGTCTTTACTTTAAAATTGATTCGGCATTGTGCTTGAAATCGAATGAACCCAAAAATATATAATTCTCTTTGGAGGCTGCTATGATATATATCATATGTTCATCTTAGAACGGTGAAACGATTTGTGCATAAACTTATATGGTTAATATTTACAGTTTAAGTGAACAAAACGCTCAGATAAATAAATTACGTATAAGAAATATGTAGTGGATGAATTAAAATCCGTTGAACGCATAGAATGAAGGTTTTGCCTTACGATTATGTAGAACAAATATGGAACTTGCATTTTGATTGGTATCATGTCTTCATAAAAATCTCGATGTTTTAAAGTTCTAGAAAAAAAAAACTTGGTATCTGAAGTTAAGGGATTATTGCTACGTTCTTGAATACTTGTAAGAAAAACATTGAATATATGCTGTTTTTCAATTTGAGGAAATAAATTTCGCCAATGAAACCCGTGTTTTAATACGGTATATCGTCAGTCCCTTTTCTTCTAGCACATTTTACTTGTTTAAGCAATCACACCCATATCAGTATCGATCAAATATTTCCGTACAAAAATCAATTTTGATACAATTTTCAAAAGAAAATCGTTATTTTCTGAGCGGATGTTAATTCAATGGTAAATTATCCCATCCTGATACTGCTGGTATGATAATGGTCGCTCGCATTTCAGAATCTATTTACAGCTATGTATCTTACGCTTATAAACCATCAGCGCGATGACAGACCGCCGATTTAGTGTTTTGATGCATCTCTTTATCCATGCTGTGTCACCTCATTTCTCTTCATTTTTCGCTATATTATCACACTTGTCGACCAAATCACAACAACACCACCGATAATGAATTTGTGAATATAACTATGTTTCAGGGATGCCACAGTAGCTGACTTCGATTCCTGATGTAATGCCCAAACCAACCAGTCATCAACAAAAACCGCACGCGCCCCCACCTCAACCAAAAACGATGGAAGAACAACTCAACGGGCTCGTTTTCAAAAACGAGCTCCTCTCCACCACACTGCTCGCCACTCTGAACGACATGCGCCAGTCTGGCCAGTGGTGCGACCTTCGCCTTGAAATCGCCGCTTCCTCCCCAGTGGCGCCGCCTAGCGACAATGAAAAGGTCAATGACCCCCCAAATGAGGAAGAGACAGAAAATGGAAACGCCGTGTTCCCAGTTCATCGCTGTCTCGTCGCTGCGGCGTGTAAGAGTCTGGCCGTTCTCGCAGATGAGGGGATGGAGCATGCGGTATTGGCGAATCTCAATAGCCATTATGTGGGATTGTGTCTTAATTTTATTTATGGTAAAGAGGTGTTTGTGCCGCATGCCCACGTGGAGGGTTTGTTGACGTGCGCACAGCAGTTGCAGATTGAGTATTTGGTGGAGTTGTGTGAAGAAGGGAAAGAACGAGTTCAGGTTTTGTCAACGTTGGATATCAAAGCAGAAGAAATGGGTGTTGAAGAGCATGAAGCTGCGAATGAAGTATTGATTGATGAAACTGACATAATGGTGGATGAGGATTTGACCGCTAATGATGCCGCATTGAAAAATGACCCTGCTAATAACGACATATTGGAAAATGACACTACTGAAAATCTGCTGGATCACCAGGATTATCAAAATGAAAACAATGCAAATGAGGTCATTGAAGCCGACAGAAATGAAGTGCTGTATGATAATACGATCAAATACGAGGCGTTTGAAGAAGATCCAACCGAGAACAATGTTGTTGTCGAAGAACCAACCGAAACCGATTCCTTACCAGGATCATGTCTTGAAAACACTGAATCCATTCGAGCGGCTGTTCAATCAGAGGAACAAGCGCCATTCATTTCGGAACCCTCCGAAATCAACCAAAACGTTGGTCACCAAGGTGACGAAACTGATTCGGCATCGGAAGCCGGTGATACCATAGCAACGACGGACTCATTAGCGCATGCGCAGCTCAATCAACGGCGGCTCAGGGCGACCAATATGTTCTCGTGCTCCCAATGTCCGCTCAAATTCAAACGCCTGAGTTTGTTAGCACACCACGAACGCAAGCATTCGAAAGGGGAATTCACGCTGCCCATTTTGAAGTGTTCCACATGTAAAGAGGCGTTCAGCACACGGAAAGATCTAGAAACGCATAACCTCGTGCATGAACCGGTCAATATTGCGGTCGTAGAGCAAGACTCGAAACAAATAATCAATATTGAAATCACTGACTCAATTAAAACACCCTTGGATGCTAGCGAGTCTCGGACGGAAACGGAAGACGTCAATCATGATATCGAGTTCAAATCGAAGCCGGATAGCACTCTTCGCACCCGATCACAACGTAAACGCAAAACACGAACTGAAGATAACCAAGAAAAAAACAAGAAAATGAAACAAGAGGAACTTTCACCTCGTTATATTAAATCATCTAATTCTGAAAATGAACCTCTAGAAACTGCTGATGTTGTAACGGAGCTTGCGAATCAAGATCCGTCCTTTGATCCCAGCGATGTCGCTATTGAAACAACGGATGACGACGAAGAATATGTAATGCAGAATTCGGATGAAAATGAGGACGTTGAATCGGAACCCCCAAGTCCG
>LQRL01162360.1:25303-39624 GCA_001703475.1 Hydroides elegans
CAGTTCCGCAGCGGCGGAAAGGCCCAAAAGGGAGGAAGAAGGCACCCCGTGTTAAAACAATCTCGTCCAGTAAGGACCCACACGAGACTTCCGGTCACGTGGATGACCTAGATATGGATGACCTTGATATGGAATCTGGTGGTGGTTCAAATGTTAAAAAAGGTCCTAAATATAAAGTGCCACCGGAGGAGCTAGCAAAACGACTCGAAACGGCCAAGTTGATTGAGGATTGGGACCGCAATGAACGCTCATTTGAGTACATAGCTGACTATCTTGGGGTACCGGAGGAAATTCGACCTTTACTTGAGTACTCCAAATGGCCAAGTTATTTAAAGACAGGAGGACGGTTCAAGGGCAAGCCGCGTCAAGCGTACAGGTGGTATTATATAAATAACTTTCAGGAATTTAAATGCGATAAATGTGATGAAGTTTTCAAAGGGAAACTACGCTACGATACTCATAAACGGAAAGAAGAAGGAGTATTGTGGTATTGCTCATTTTGTACCAAGAGCTTCACAACAAAAGGCCATCTAAAAACGCACGAAATGCGTCACATGGAAGCGAAAAACGTCAAATGTGAACTCTGTGAATTCAGTTGCTTCTTCAAATTCCAATTGCGCAAACACATGCAAAACGCCCATGGCGAGGGCGGGGGTCCCACTCAATTCCTGTGCGACAAATGTCCTAAGGTATTCAAAACGAAACAATCACTAGAAAAGCACGAATTGCGCGTGCACAATGTGGAAAAGTGGAAGGAAACGGGCCATAAATGTCCTCAGTGTAAATACATTGGTTTCACAGCGCAAGATGTCAAGCTCCACATGGCGCGACATTCGGCCAATAAACCCTTCGTGTGTCACGTGTGCCAACGCAAGGCATTCCGCCGCGAGAAGGATCTGCGCAGACATCTGCGCATTGACCACAATCAGGAACCCAAAGTGAAATCGAAAAAACTCGCTGATCAGGATATTGGAACCAGCGATGACAAAGAAGAAATCCAACCAATCGAGTTGTTACCTCGTGAATCAAAGGAGGACAAAGTGTTCAAGTGTCCCCATTGCGATTATACCGCGAAGAGCTCTAATAATCTCAAGGCGCATGTGGTTATACATTACAATGATAGGCCGTTCGAGTGTCCCGTGTGCCACTTGGGATTCAAGCGCAAGAATGTGATGGTGAGGCATGCGTGGAGGCTGCATAAGATCGATCTGCGTAGGTCCACGTATGAGGTGTCCGAAGATGGTAAATATGTGTGGTCTTATATATGAGAATGTTATGTATCTATTTTTTATGGGAAATGAAAAATATAAATGAGGCGAAAGACCGCCGTCATGATATACAAATTTGCAATGACCATTTTTGTCTTCTCTTTTAAATCCATTAAACCTTATACTGTTCGTATCCATTTTTCAAATAATTATTCTTATATCAACTTAATATATTTTAAAGTGTACAGCTAGAATTATTGAAGTACCCGGTATAACTTAATTTCCATAATAAAAGCAAAAATAAGACAAGAAACAAATTGGCGATTTCTATAAATAAACAGAACAAAATAGATATAATCATGTGACTGGATTGCTGACAAGCGTAGTCATTTTGTGCAAATAGCCCAACGTTGTTATACGATAATACCCGGTATTCTAACAATTTCCAATTCACTGGTGTTTCAAGGTAAACGGAAGCGGAAGGAGTTGAGCAACCAGTTGATCGTGGTCAACGACACGGCCATGGCGGGGCAGATCCAGTTGCTAGAACAGGTCGATACTGGCGCCCTCTATGAAGTAGGAATTTTGCATTATTTATTATGATAATGACTTAAAGTAGAAAAACGTACAGCAAAAAGGAAAATACATGTATATTTTCAATGATGAATCGCAGGGGGAAATCGATGTTGCCATAGTTGAAAATGCTTTTATAATGTGAAATCTGTTTTATGTTTAACCAAGTTACATTAAAGTTAAATAGAATGGCATCGCCCATGTTTTAGAAACCACTTGGCCCAAGTTTGCCCAATGTTTAATTCAAAATTATTTAATGAAATAAGAAATCCATCACAAAGCTTAAGTTTCCATCAATTTGTTGTTTTCAAAACAACGACATGTTTCGAGCAAAATAAAACTTGACTTATTATGGAATGATTAATTAAATAGCCGATATTGCATGTTAAGCATAAACAACTGCATTGATTTCTCTATTGCCTTATTTGCAGATGGTGGGAGGCGATGGCCAGGACTCTTTATTAACCGTCCAAAACCACGGCCTCATCTTACAAGAAGTCAACGCTCAAGACCCAACAACCATCGAAACCACCGCCACCTCTGACCACCCCACCAACCCGCCCGACGTCTCCCTCCTCCTTAGCAACCACCATCACCATGGCAACCAAGACCCCCTTAGCAACCAAGACCACGTGCGCGAGGTGGTCGTCGATTCGGGCCATCACCACGTGTACGTCAACCCGCCCCACGACCAAGAGGAAGATACACTGGTGTCGCAAGAGGAAGTTGACGATGTTGCAGCACCAGTGTTGCGCACGTTGTCTGTGCCGATTACGGACTCGACCGGAATGACGTCAGAAACGGAAATTGTGATTGACCCGCATGTGCTTAAGGCAATGGGGCTTGATAGTTTTTCGGCGGCGCAGTTGAAAATGATCGCAGATGCCGATACGTAGCTGGAGTGATATACATTATGCTATTTGCATTACGTTATTTATGTAAAATCCCGTTTCATGTTTAATACTTGTTGTCATTAAGCTGTTAATCATTGAACAGTTTGGTTGTTATAAATTGTACGAATTATACATTGGAATTTTATTGTATTGATTCTATTATAAATTATTGAATAAATAATAAATTCTAAAAAAATAGACGCTTAATCATTTACACGCATTGTTTCATCTGATGCAATATTATAAAAGAGCATAAAGTATTGATTTATTTTAAATTGATGATTATATGCATTAGTTCAGTATATCACATCTTAACTTTAGGAAAAATCTTATAACAGTATCACATGAACTAATTATATCGTAGTCTCTCACCCATTTCTTACGGTAACTATTAGGCTTAATCGGAAAATAATTGGAATAAAAGATCATTAAAAAAATTGAAAACCAATCAAGTTAGATAAATCTTTCCAAAAGTTGTTACTGTTTTTTTCTGAACCTGTAGATATAAAGTCATGAAAAATTAGATCAATGGAAATTAACTGAATATAGGAATGATACCCGAAGGGTCATTACCAAAGGGTTAATTAATCCGAGGAAGGATACAAATGCCCAAGCCTGAAGTACGCGAGTACTTATTTTCAATATCATTTTCCCTATCCCTATAACTAATAGGTTAAGAACCCAGATTATTATCCCCCGTGAAAACGAGGGGATAAAGGGTTGAGCTTGTCCGTGTGTGCGTCTGTCTGTCCGTCTGTCTGTCTGTCCGTCTGTCCCGCTTGAGATAGGGTACTTTGTGCACGCAAGTTGGGTCTGAAGGAGTTGAGCTAGAGCTTTGAATTTGTATACACGTATAAACCAAAGTCTGAAGTCGTGCCTCGTCAAGGTTTTATCTCGATCGGTTGAAAATTGTCGATTCTGGAGCACTTTAAAAAGTGTCGATTTTAAACTTTTTTTCAGATGTTAAGTACTTTGTGCACGCGAGTTGGGTATGAAGGAGTTGAGCTAGAGCTTTGAAATTTTATACACGTATATACCGAGGCTGAAGTCGCGCCTCGTCAAGGTTTCATCTCGATCGGTTGAAAATTGTCGATTCTGGAGCACTTTGAAAAAGGGCGAAAATTATAATCAGGTTAGGAAATGTGGGTGATAATATAAGATATTATCATTTAAGTATGTATGTATGAGGAAGACAGTCTATATATGCCCTGTCTTTGCTAGCTGCCAAGTAGAAATTCTGCCTCAACATAGTTTCATGTCGATCCATCAATCGTCTTATTCCTTGAATTGCAAATTGTGTTCAATGATGGAACAACTGTAAATAAATTTAGCTAGAGTTCTAAAAAAACACATATTGAAGGTGTGCCTCGTCAAAGTTTCATGTCGATCAACCCCAAATTGTAGAAATGGCATCCCACATTAAAAAGAAATATTTTATATTCTTAAACATGATAACATTTTACATTCTTAAACATGATACATTTAAGCTGTGCCTGGTCAAGGTTTCATGTCGATCAACCGCAAATTGTCGAAATGGCGTCACATTTCGAAGAAATGCTATAAAAACGTTGTGCAAAACACGTTGTGAGAAAATCGTTTTACGAAAGAGGTTTTGAAACACGTTGTGAGATAGACGTTGTTGAAAAGACGTTATGAGAAAGACGTGAGAAAGACGTTATGAGAAAGACGTTGTGAGATAGACGTTGTGAGAAAGACGTTGGGAGAAAGACGTTGGGAGAAAGACGTTATGAGAACATCAACTTTAAGAAAGACGTTGTGAGAAAGACGTTGGACAGACGTTGTGAGAAAGTCAATTTCAGGAAAGACGTTGTGAGAAAGACGTTTTGAGAAAATTAACTTTAAGAAAGACGGTGTTCGAAAGACGTTATTCGAAAGACGTTGTGACATAATAAATTTTAAGAAAGACGTTGTTAGAAAGACGTTGTGAGAAATAAGTAATGAGAAAGATGTTTTGAGAATATTAATTTTAAGAAAGACGTTTTGAGAAAGACGTTGTGCGAATGACGTTGTGAGAAAGACGTTGTGAGAAAGACGCTGTGAGAAAGATATGACAAAATCAAGACGTTGTGAGAAAGACGTTGTGAGAAAAATATTGTCGATTGAGACGTTGTGAGAGATGTTGCGTGAATTACATTGTGAGAAAGACGATGTGAGAAAGACATTGTGAGAAAGACGTTGTGAGAAAGACGTTGTGAGAAAGACGTTATGAGGAAGACGTTGTGAGAAAGACGTTGCGCGAAAGACGTCGTTTTATCTTTGATGGTGCGTCTCCTTCAATTAATTTACTGATATATAAGCTTAGGAAATGTAGAATTCGGTCCTCTACTAAAACCTTCTTTTTTCATATTCAATATTTTGTGCATGCAAGTTAGTCCGTCATTTCCAAGGAAGATTTCAATAAGTACTGACCATTTTGCATTGACGAATTGTTGAAGTCCACGGGGGATCCAAGGTCACTGACCTTCTAGTTTCATACGTTTAATTTAATGATATTTATGCTGCATTTTCGGAATTCAATAGTTCGGATATATTAAATATTCAAACTTTTAGTCGACGCAAGACCCAACGTTGAACATTTCATTTCCTTTATATTCAAAATCCTTATATTTATTAAAACTCTCCCAAGCAGGGTACCATTTTCCGTTTGTTCGCAAATAATTCTGTTCTATTTCGACAAATTAAAACCTACCCTGACCGTTCTATCTTACAACAGAGACTTAGTGTCTCTTAGTAGTTGGGAGAATGACTGGCTAAGAGAGTTTAATCCATAGAATTCTACCAATTATTCGTGTTCAAAATATCAAAAAGACACAAAAACACAAACCCACTCGTAAACAATTTCTCCTTGATAGGTACTATGCATCAGTCAATAAATGAAGGGCTCCGTGCAACAATGTGTTAAGTCTACTTAGCATGTTTCGCCAAAATGTATTGCAAAGTGTCACATGATCATAAATCCATGTTATATACTCCGAGAATACTACAAAATCCATGCCATCATAATAATATTATCCTTTGGCCACTTGCAAATTCTTATATAAATGACTAATCTAAAAACATTCAAAGCTGCATTGCTCAAAACCTCGATTTTAGACTCAACACATTGTCGCACGAATCGCTTCAAATTCTACCGTCTTTCTCGGAGTTGAAATTTCCAAAGACATATATTGGTCTCATCACATAGATAAAGCTGTCAAAAAGCAAATCGATCTCTCGGCTATCTGAAAGGTTATTTCTAAACTAGATGGATAAGGTGCTCCTAGAACACAATTATCTGCAAGCTTTTATCCTGCACATAAATATTTGATTTATATATAGATTCATATCCATAAGTTTTTTTTTAATTCATAAAAAAAAATATTCTTCATTAAGTCAAATATTTGGTATTCAATATAACCTGGAATAAGTTTGTTTGTAGAATAGGATATATTGCTACCTAATCAACATATTCCAAATTAGTTTGATAAAATAGTGTGCATGTTTGATATTATATATATTTATCAAGGTCTGAATTTTCACTGATAAAAACATAAATTGAGTATTTGCGGGAGCTAAATATTTTGGGTATTGATTTTGTGTAAGAGAATCTCATATAGAGAGCACTGCTGTTGGTCAAATGCCTCTCCATTTATTGGTCGTTGTCATATGACGTCAGTGACGTAAAACATTGCAGTGTTTTACAGGGCAGCGATTAGAATGGAATTTGGAAGTTAGGGCCGGTCGAAACAATAGATCACGGCAAGGAAGGTGTTTTTTGGAGAGCGAAGTGTTTGCAATACCTGATTTCGTTTTGTCTACAGCTAACTGAAAACTCAAGCACTTAGACTTTGCGTACTAGGCTTTAGTTCACCCTATCCTCGAGTAATCGTGTCAGGTCTGGAACCCTCGCCTAGACACAGAATTTACTAAGTTGAAAAAGTTTCAAAGCAGGGCGGCTAACTACATTACCAATATCTTCTATAATACTAGTAATGTTACAGATGTGCTTATCATAGAGATAACAATACTTAATTCTACGAAACTGATCTCACAATTACAACAATATACGCGTTATAAGTCCATTCTCTATCACTAACTATCAAAAATACTCTTTTTTCATTACCATAGGTCAGTTGAACGAATTCACACTAGGATCAGATGCTCTCCAAGCTTAGAAACGTTCAAAGCCGGGATATCAGAAATATCCATCCCGAACTCTTAAAATACTAACAACGTAATAATTTAGTTCCCAAATTCCATATGTCATACCCTCAAACAGAAGTAACCAGCAATTTATTCTGTGAAATATCTATTCTGCTCTGCAACCTTGCTGAAATTTTCACAGAACAGAAAAAATAAGAAAATTTCCTTTTTTGTTCAGCTTTGCTGGACGTTGTTATCGTTTGAACCAAAAGTGGCGTTTGCCATGGAGATTGTCCCTCCATTGGAGTTTTACCGCGCTCAGGTTTGTTTATCCGTTAAATGCCCATGTTTTGGGTTTTCCAATTATTGTATTTTTAAATGACCAATGGCATTCCATATTTCAGTCATGTGATGTTTTTGCTTGACATTGTTTTGAATTGATTCATTCATAAATTCACAAGGGTGAATGTCAAAACTGCTATTTTGTCCAAAAATGTTTGCTGTGTTTTTGCAGAAAAAGAACAAAATATATTATTTTTGTAATACGCGCCCACAATTGTATGTGACTAGAATCTAGGCGTACACAATCGTATTTGCCACAATCCCGGCATGTAGGACGCAAGCCCCTTGATTTTTCTGCTAGGATCGAAGCCCCGCCAGACTTTAAAACACTTATTTTCTTAGTTTATCTAATATTTTAATGGTATTTTTTTTTAATCTAAGCAAACTGATGATAGATGAGCAACTAATTACGACGCAAACATGTGTCTGATTATAAGGTCGTCTTATTTTAACGATTGGATTTGCCATTTACATATGTAGAAGTGGGGCTTCTGAAATTGATTACAGCACAAACTCAATAATTGGAGCCAGAGAGGCAAATCAAGTATTTTGATTGTGTATTTGTTTAATAAAATTGATTTTTGATAACCTTATAATAAACAGTATTTGAGCCAATACAAATTTTAAAAAATATTCATTACTTTTTTTTAATCACGGGGTTCTTGTCCTAGTTGCTGAAATCGAGGGGATTGTGCCCGTGAATGTATATCACGCTCTCTCTCTCTCTCTCTCTCTCTATCCCATCTCCATTGTTACCACAATGAGGCGACTGCTTACTGTACATTTGGGCCTTCTTGGCTTTGGGTTCCATACCGGGAACTTTTTATAGACTCATCCAAAGCAATTTCTAAAACCCTTACCGATAGCAACAGGTTAAATCCCTTCCCTCTCTTTTCCTGTTGTTGCTCTCTTTCCCTCCTCTTTTTATGTAACCACAGAGAGGCGACAGTTTACGCTGTTAAGGCACTGATGCTAAAAAAACCTTATTGGGTTTTCCCAGATCGCATTCATTTAGCCATATTATTTAATTATCCACATATTATGAAGCGATAACATTTGAATATCACAAAACTCGCAAGAACATTAATCGTACCATTTAATGTTACCATGTATAGTAAGATTGCACCCATTGGGGCTTATGATTGCGAATTTATGATTATGATTGAAAATTCTATTCAAATTAAGTTTATTAAATTCAAAGCCAAATTTATAAAATGTTGGTAGGTACTTAAGATGTTTTTCGTTGTAGTTTGATTTTAATAAAAACAGGAAATCGCCTTAATTAAGCAAGCTTTTAGACAAAACTGATATCCATTGACCACCTGCTAAAATTCTAGGTATCCAAGCCAACCTATGTGATTTATACATGTCCAAGATATCTGGACTTTATTATGTGTTTGCCAGCTAGGAAACCCTGAAAATCATTGCAACAAAACGTTGCTAGCAAGAAAAGATGATCTTCAATATTTCATACTAGAATCCACCAGATTGCTAGCAAGAAAAGATGATCTTCAATATTTCATACTAGAATCCACCAGAATGAGTTCTTTCCTTTGTTTTAGCTCTAATTTGATAATAACATAGTTTATTTAGTGTAATTAGTGCATTTATGGACGATTTTTTGCTTGATATAAAACAAAAAAAAAACATATTTGTTCTATTCTGTGAAAATGCCAGCAAGGAAGATTTCTCAACAAAATAGATATTTCACCGAGTAAATCACTTGCAACTCCTGTATGTTGCATTTGTTGGAAATTGTATTTACGGTGCATATTTAGAGTAAATAGGTATTATCTTCGAAACTGTTGAACCATTATTTCGTTCGGAAATTTTCGGCAGGGCTACGGAAATACACGAGCTGTAGCTCAGAGCACCTTGGATGACAGTAGAAATATTTAATAAAGTATCATTTATTTCAAAAGTATATATAGTTTGCGTTTAAAGACTGTTCTTCCTTAAAGGCTTCACAATGAAGAGGCGAAATGCCGATATCGGCAAATTACGACGCCCAATCAAAAGGAATAAAATCACCGAAAGTTTTTACGGAAGGTGTGTTTGTGGTTTGTTTTCGCTCAATATGGCAGCTTGTTGACAAACAAACCGATGGGTTTTGGAACTATTGTGTCATTTGGGTTCGATAGCAAGTACTTTAGCATTAGCTCATGATATTACGGATATCTATTGAATATATATTCACGCATTAAAGAGCGTTTACATGCATAATTACTTGATACTAGGTTCACTAAACCAGACCAGTGGAAAGTGAATGATCAAGCTTGTTTGGTCAACGGATATTTAGTTTCAAATTAATATTCTTAAATGATAATAACTGTTTATTTAATAATGACAGGTAGCAAGGCATGTTCGTCATAAGTACCGCGGTATTTTTGACTGCACGTAGCTTAGAAAGTTTATTTAAATTAAAGTGAACTGCACTTCAAGAGAGACTATGTCAGCCTATGTGAAAATGAGACGCTATTTACAAATAACACACAATCTAATATTGTTCACTATTTGGTTGTAGTTTTAATGAAGAAATGAAATTTCAATGCTTGAGCTTCGTATGAAAATAATTAAGGCTGCACTTGTCTTGTCTGGACATTAAAGCTTGCGTCTCATTTTCACACGGACTCCCTTGTAAATAGGAAGAAGAAAGATATCTTGGTCGACGGCGGCTCTTTTATGTGAATGAGTGTTCACGCAGAGGACACAGGGAGCCGTGTCACAGCGTTATACCTTAACACACAAAAAAAAAAATCAACGTCACTCGCGTGGACGAAAGGACAGTCGCGACCGTTCAGGCGCATCCCTGGTGTCTTATTATGAATAACGTACATGTAGTCCAAGGGTGCAGCAAAAGTCAGAATTCTGCGTCGGTATATTTTGGAGGGTACCTAAATTCCTTCTGGAAAAAATTGATTCATACCTTGGTAATTTTCGAGGTTACCTCAATTCTGCCTCGGTATTCTTGTTTTACCCTCGAAATGCCGATACTTTTGACCCTTATGCTACAAACTGCAGTCTTCTATTAAAATATAAATCACACAACTAGTAATAGCATATTTTTTTAAGCTTACTATGATGGCATAAACTAGGACATTGGTTAAATCGAGGATTCATACAACTTCATAGAAATCGTAGAAATTAGTGTCCCAAGACATCGCATGTAAAAACGATATACGAGCTCCATAAACATGTCATAAAACAAATCAGACTGGAGACCGGGCCTGAAAATAGACATTAATTGTCCGTCTGTCTGTACTATTTTTTAAACCCGATAACGGATCTGCCTAGACAACTGGAAGAAAATAAACTAAAGGAAATATAGGAATGTATATGTTTAACTTCAGTTGGAAAATACTGCTTGAACTGAACGGAAAGTCAAAGAGACACAGTTTTAATATTCAAACTAGAAAGGCAATCATAGATTTCATATCCGCGATCTTCTTGAGGTGTCGATTCAAATATGAATACTGTAAAAATATCTTTAAGGGCATATAAGCTGCTTGCTTTATACAAATATATGGGGAATACTGTCCTAAGTGCAAATAAGCACTTAATTTAATTTCGACGAAAATGTAGTTTCGATGGTCTACATTTGCACTTCAGAATTATTGTCACTTCATTTTTCAAACATTCACATTATAGTCTAGAGTAAAATGTATCGAGTGCTAACTGTGTCACTGCAAGCAGAAAGTGAATTTTGTTTATGCAGCAACGCTCCTTATATACGCTGCTCCCTCTCCCACACAACTGCCTTTACTCGATGACGCAACTTTCTCTCTATTAGAAGTCGCTGTCACTCATCAATTAAGGACTGCCAATAAATGAGCGCGACTTGTCATTGGTCCATTTAAACATGAGTGGCCAATGAGAGCCTAGAATGCGTCTCAGTGGTTTTCAGCGAGGCACCAAATAATGTGGGTTTTTCAAAAATATTTTTTCATAAATGTTAAATATCTCGGCCATCATATAACAATGACTCATCAAAACCATCTATGCTCCATCTTTCGGTCATGTTTAATGCTTCAATACACATTATTCTGTCAAGTTTATCCCATAACATATAGAAAAGTGTCGGACATGGCATTTTGAAAAAAAACTCGACTGATTTTAATACCTGCGAAATTTTCGTAAACGAAAAGATCGCAGATAATGAAAGGTTTTAGTGTGGAATATATCGCTAAAATGATATGTTATCTCGACAAAACATAAAACCTTCAATATTAATGGCGAGTGGGACCTGGTCGTGTACATTGAACACCTGTGATAGCCTTTGAATGCATTTTCAAAACTGGAAGAGGGTGAAAATTTCCACCAAAAGTTTATAACTACTCTGTTTTAGGAAGCATTGGGGTCTTATTGTGTTTCGTAACAGATATCTTGGATTATAAGTCATATTTCGAGAACCATAATTGATTAAAAAAGAAAACCCCTTAGTTGAGGTTATTTTGATAACTCAATTCAAACGATACGCGTTATGATTAGCAGCATATAATTTTGTCATACCGGTTAATTTATATTTTAAATGACAAAGTTATATTCCTTTAAATTAAAAAAAAAGAAGTGTTATTGAAATTTACGAGCTTAAATATATCCCTGCTAAACATAGCACCTTTATAAAACTCGATCCTCGCACTTAAAAAGACTGACAATGTTATGACACTAACACACCCGTATTTTTTTCTGTTTCACCAACTTGGAAGTCATACTTCGTGAAATCCGTTTTGCCAATCGAGTCAGAAGACACCATTATAGGAGCGATTTTCAAAGAATTGCGTTTTTCATCAGAAGTGTCTTCAAAGAACTATGTTGTGGCCTGGAACGGGGCAACCGTCACTTCATAATGGTATTCTGGTGGAAATCGATACATCTCGTAGCCCTGGTAAAAACAACCAGAAAGATTATTCTTTCCAAGACATGTGTTTCTTTTTTGGACAGATCACAAGGAAGGAAAAGTTGGCTCTCTGAGTCCTGTATTGAGTTTTGTCCGATATCATGACCCATAATTGGAAATCACTTTATTGCAATGACATATAAACACTGCTATTAATATATTAATAGCAGTGGAAATAGCTCGTTAATAGGCTATATGACTGCGTCACACGTTGGTAACGGAGTTGTTCAATCCCGAATCTGAACTCTTCTGCATTGTGACATATTTAATGCCAATGAAATTGCGCTAAGCGGTTTAACTATGTTAAGGGTTCGCACCTGATAATGACACTGGGCAATATATAGAAAGCTCACTTGTTGGGTCTGATAAATAAAAGTGATCCGATTAGGCAGTCAGAAATACTTGATATCAATTTTGAAAATTCAGCAGAAGGAACTTTGTATATGAACTACCCCAACTGAGCAGTTGTATCATACCATAGTGGGATGCGTGACTAGACTCACTTACTCAGACAAAGAAAGTGCATTTAAACTGTAGCCATGGTGTTTCGCAAAATGATCTGATCGCTTTTTTGATCATGAATGAGAAATGCAGTTTACGACGAATATATAACTATTTGAAAATATTAGAAAAATAATTTGTTCATCAGAGTTTACATCAAAACAGTTTTCATGTGTTTTCCCGTCTTTTGAGTGTATTTCGTTAAACAAAAAGTCCTAGCATATCAATAAAAATGCATAACCGATCTAATGATAATTGCAAGACCATAGTCACAGTGCCGTAGTAGACTCCGCGACTTGAAGACCGCACTAAAAGGAGACATTGCTCATTATAATGATGTGAGCTGCAGAGCTTGGGGCACCTTAAGCATTGTAGTCGGTCGGCCCAGACCTAGCTATTCAGACCTATGCGTGATCTTGTCATGTATTAAGCGGCGGCAGAGAAAGGTTTACTGTCATAGACAGGGTTGGATTGAATGAATTGCATCTGTATGAGAATATGACAATCAAATCGTGGTTTTATGAAGTATTTATCATCTTAAGTGGTTTTCCTTCTGTTATTAACTTGGAAGAGGGTGGGGTGAATCAATAATTCAGTTTAGGTCAATAATTCGCGTGTGTACTAGTTGTTGGACATAGCAGACTTCCTATAGTGTCCATAATTGTCTAGCTAAAATTTTCCGAAAAATAGCGTCAGAATGCTGCATTGTCATGATAATTTCAAGTTGGGAAACATTTCCTCCTACCCAGTGATTATGGTACATCAATGCTCATGCCTTCATTTATTTTTCTTACTCACCCAACAGCCGCCCCCTCCCTCACCCTGATTCGTTCAGTTGCCACCAAAACGCACCAAAAGGGTGCCTCAGCATTCAAAGTAGCATTTGCTATAAATACTTGTCATCATTTCATGGCCATTCGGACAAACAATGGCAATTTCCAGCTGCTGGTTATATTAGCAAGTGACTTGTTAGAGGATGCCAGGATCAATAAAAAGGGGGACAGGCAAGGTGGTGGGAATCAACGGTGGCTAAAATGATGCAGAGCGAAGTACCGGTACTTTGAAAATTATTTGTGCGAGGCACCCATGTTTACTTCTTGGGTTCTAATCATTATCATACGGTATAGAAACGTACTGTCAACCTACTCAGTAACTGAGTAGGTTTTCTGTCATTTTGTCGAGTGTTATCCGTCATAAATCGAGGGTTCACTAAAGCCTCGTATTCTTGTTATTCCGTTGATGATGTTCCGACAGTTCCTTTCAACATTTTTATTCTGCAAAACGTTATAATAGAAGGCACCCCACTAGATAAAAGTTAGCCCCGTTAAAATATTAAACCTAGCCCGGAGGTAGTGCCCTAAAAGGATGACCTCCACGGGGGTAGGGCGTTTATAGTTGGGTGTTCGCATAATTTCTTCAATTTTTTGTTTCAACTATCTATATGAAATGTGGTTTGAATATATATTTTCTCATTCTTTCAATCACCCCACATCCGTGTAAGCTCCACCAAACCATTGTAAAATCCAAACGAAAAAAGTTCGTGAAACTGAAAATAAAAAAGGCCATGAACTAATAATTTTGTTGTGTGTTTGCAGCACGTTCGTTTATGTCAAGTTCCTGATGGTGTGGGCGGCCGTGCTGATGGCCGACTTCATCCTGGAATTCCGCTTCGAGTACCTGTGGCCCTTTTGGCTGCTCATCCGAAGCGTCTACGACTCGTTCAAGTACCAGGGACTGGTGAGTGTGCGGTGAGGGGGGGGGGGG
>LQRL01162363.1:0-17101 GCA_001703475.1 Hydroides elegans
AAACTCAAATTAAATCCCAGCAAAACCGAATTCATGATTTTATGCAACCGGAAAATTCGCAATAAACTCTCTGTTTCCGAACTAGTGCTTCGAGATGGCATCATAAATGAATCATTGACAGCCAAAAATCTCGGCGTTTGGTTTGACAATCATCTCTCGATGGAAAAACACGTTAGTGAGCTATGCAAAACGTGTTTTTACTACCTAAATTGGATCCTTCAAAAAAGCAGCACCAGAACTCTGGAATAGTATACCCAACCACATACGAGAACAAACAAGTTTTAGTTCCTTCAAGCGTTTATTGAAAACCTATTTGTTTAAGGCTTCTTATAATTGTTAACATGTATCGTAGCATAATTCGCTAATCAGTATTAAGTACATTCATAGTAGATTTATAAGTTATTACTATTTTAATATAATGCATATACATTGTTGCGCTTAGTGGCTTAGCTTAATAAGCGCGTTATAAATGACCCGCAATAAATAAATAAATAAATGATTGAAAAACATTCAAATCGCGCATAGATCAGGAAGTTGCTCGAAATAAGTCGAGCTAAATATGATCATTCAAAAGCAGAAGGTAATACGCTCTGGATTGGTGAAACTACCGGACTATAGATTGTAGAGCATTCGCAAAACGAAGAATTTACGTGGCTAGATTGATTCAGTGCGTTGTTACTGTTTTCTTTTAAAGCCTTTGGGTCGAAATCTGAATTTTTAATTTGACATTGTTAATAAAGCAAACGAAATTTGAAGCAAAACAAAAACCTGCAAAAAAATCGTGCACTATTTCATCAATAAATTTGTATGCTTTAGGGGTTGATTAGGGGTCATACCTAGGGATGCGATTTATTAAACTAAATAGGCCTCATAAGTGTTATGCTACCTTCTACTATTTTATTTAACCACTGTAAATTGAAATCAGTGTTCTATCACTAAAAAGCCCTATCCTTTCCAAATTTAAAACACTGTTCAGTCCATTTATCTTTTACATTACAGTAAAATGTTCAATTCTTCATAGCCAATGCTTAGATATTGTTCTTCTAAAACAGGAAAGCCGTAATCTAATCAGACTAACGTAACCGTAGTTGGACACACATTGATTCGTCATAATAACACCACGTAGTTGATAGCGAATATAATGTAGGGTTTGATCCACGACGTGCTTAAGAGCGCCGAAAAAATGTGACATGCACACTTCAATGTACTTTGGTGCGTAATTCAAGTGCGTAATACAATGACCTTTCTATCTACATGGTGACCTTTTTACATTTAGCCTCTGTTAGAACGCATCTAAAATTCATATGTCTGCATTAGCAGTGCTTTTGGCATTGAACGCGTGCACATTCTCTCAAGTGTATGTGTTTTATTGTTTTAAACTTGTTTAATTTTGTATGCCTTTAATGTTATTAAGTGTGTTTGAAATATTTACAGTTATCCTTTATTAAAAATAAATTGTGACAATTCTTAAATGTTATTTTTACAGTTATCCTTAATTGAAAATAAATTGTGACAATTCTTAAATGTTATTTTTATGTTAAGTAACTGCTTTCTTTTTCAAACATAATTGTTTTCTAAGGTGCGTTTTCAGGGTCCCTTCAATAATGCTAACATTATTCATATTCATTACCATTATCCTTATAAATGATGAAACATACAAAGGCTTTATTAAACTAAGAATTTGAATACTTTTCCTAAAATCATTTGTTTTGATTGGGAAAAAGTAAGGAATCATAGTTTAATGTTACGTACACACCAAATAGTGTTTCATTTCAATTTTTCTTATACACATATCATTATATTGGCATATGCAACATCCATTCAATAATTGTCGCGTTTGCTTAAACTTTCAGAGAATAAAAGCGTGTAGTATTTAAAATATGGAATATGTCCATAATATAGGGCTTCACAATCCGAATTACTGGTGAAGATGTACAAATATACTCGACAACAAAAGAAGTGTCCGATCATTTTAGGTTAATATGTTTTCATTGTATCAAAAGAAGAACAAATTAAAACATGTTTGTTGTGTTCAGTTATCTTAATAATTGATGATTTTGCATACATAACACTCTGAAAATCGTTTGACGATTATGTCGTTCGTTTTATCGAAGGGTACATAAACATTGATTTCGAGCATCTTTCGATGAATATGGAAAAGAGAGGAGAAACGCTATGTTCTCTATATAATGTTTTCGTAACTCGAAAACGGTGATAAACGATTAATTTATATGCGACATGCGTCGGAGCGAACATAGTAAAATGTCGGGAAAAACGTCTAAGTCACATTACTATATAAAATAGGTATGTTAGCTCACAGGCTATATACTAGGTTAATCGCACTTTGAATCGCATTTGCTACATAGCCTAGCCTTAAATCTCTAATGACCTCGGTATAGTTTGAAAGCTAAAATATAACCTGGTTATATTAACGGGACGCTCGAACGAAAACTGTCATGGTCAATAATATCTTCAAGGGTGCGCAAAATAGAACAATCATACCAAAGGACCTCCGTTGTCCTCGTTTGTTATATAAAAATGTCACGAAATGCCAAGAAAAACGCTCCACATGGGAGTGGTTCGCGCAAACAATCGATTTTGAATAAATACGCTTAAGATATGTAAGATCAATGTAATCTAGAGTTACGAGTTATGAGAAACAGATATACTGTCATTTTAGCAGTGCAATCACTCCAAAATTGAGTCGAATACTTCGAACTGTTTATCGAGACATACCAGTGCTACGAGGCAAGGGCGTGAAAATTGGACGTCCAGTTGTCTTAGACATACACCAAACCTTATCTTTTTTATTAAAAGAAAAAGCAAACTATGTATTTGCCAAAGGTTAACTTAACGTATTTTTTATTAATATCGTGGTACAAAATAACCAAAAAAGAGCGAAACCTAATATCCAAAACTGTTAACCCACTGATAAAGCATTTAAAACCAATGTAGGCAACATTTGACATATTCAAACTGTTTTTCGAACAATTGTCCCCAAAACCGGCACTTCCAGTGCCATTCGCAAAATACCTTTTTTAATTCCAGCGATCGCTACAACTTGCTTGAAGTTTTGAATATGCGACCAAATAGTCCCCATGTAACAAAAAACTATGAACATTTTGTGCGAGACATTTCAAACATCCATAAAATGCATCTTACAGGGTTTGTTACTCGTTTTTCGTTCGTTCATTTTCAAGTGTTTGCCGAATCGTGAATAGCAAAATAGAGTCATTTACTTATTAAAATAAACTCACACTATGTGCTGTTTAATTTGGTACATAATTGATAAAAATCAACTGAATACTTAAGTTACAGGGATTTGAAGAACCGGACACTTCTTTTGTTGTCGAGTATAATTGCATGTTGTTTACCTACATATCGATTAACAGACGGCTAGAAATGCCAGAACATCATCTCATATGTAAACATTATGTTGCGCCTACTTGCTTTCAATATACTTTCTCTTTCTATTTTCGTTACACTAACATCACGCCTTGGTATTTGTAATCAAAGCAAATAATTGCAGTGTGCTTGGATTTGCGATGTATCATAGCTCAAGGCACAATATATCTACTTTCTATTTCTATTTCGGTTAATCTTACTACATGCCACAGTGGTTTTCATAGATATATCTCGGCGCAATAAAGCTTCTCATACTATTTTTGGTGAATAAACCAATGCGATAACTTGCTCTCTACCTACTTTCTCTTTCTAATTTCGTGACATTTAAGCCCTGTGTTGTTTTTCATTATTGCCAACAATTGCAGTGTACGATTGAGTGTGCGACGTCTTTATATTTTAAAGTACAATAGTTGGATATAGCCGTGATTAAAATATAGATACCAGAAAAGACACAAGGATAAAGATGAGTGTTTGAATACTTTGCGATCCATCGGCATAAATAATACTGATTGTTTTGGTAATTACATCACCTTGAATAAAATACGGTAGGTGAAAATCTTTAAGGAAAAGTCTTACAAAAAATATCAAAAGGAACAACAATATCAAAAAAAAACACGGTAGGGTTGAGCCTGACAATTTATAATAAGGAAATGACATAGTTGAACGCTATAAAAATAGTACATTCAGTAGAATAGTTTATCATTTATTTATTGCCCCCGGCAAGAATATTACAGTAATACACTTGCTCCCGGCAAGGGTATTTCATGTAAGATGCTGTAATATTCTTGCCCCCTCTGTCATACTCTTGCCCCCCCCCCCAAAAAAAAAATATAATAATATGATTATTTTTATTTGTTAATTAAATATCATGCATGCACTGTATCAAAGGGGTTTGTCAAATAAAAATTGAAAATGAATTTTAAAGAGAGAGCAATAATGACTTTATTTATATGTTAACGAATTAACGAGTAAACAATTAACGATTGTGACGTTTTATTGCATAATGGGGCAAATACTGTGTTTCGAAAAACCTTGTGACGTTTCTTATGTTTTCTGTATGACAATAACATAAACAATAACATAAACATAACATGAAATAACATGGATGCCAATAAAACTATAATGTCTTTGGATGAAGAGATAATCTTTCATTACATTGTGTAAAAATACAGATGCTATCTCAAAAACATATTTATAAGCACTATATACATAACTACATATAAAAAAAAATAGTTTACATATTAAACAAACATTTGAATAAAAAAATATTGTTATGGAGGGGGCATGAATTAAATGTCCAAAAGTCTTGATAATCTTGCCCCCCGGCAAGACTATAACGGGGGCAAGAATGTTACGTTACACCGGGGCCGTAAGATACCGAATCGGCCCTCGACCATTCCATTGACAACAACGGGGGTGGCAGGTTATTGTAAAGAGTACTCAATCAATGTTTTTATTTTATCTTAAAAGCATAAAGATATCTGAAAGGCAGAAAAGCAGAAAATAATACTTCATGTTTCGAGGGCAATTAGGTTATTGCTGACCTTCGGACACGGCGTCCTTTCCCCTTGCCCTCGGGTCCAGCAATCAACGTATTGCCCTCAAAACATGGAGTAGTATTATATTACGTGACTATTGCTACAGTTTGGTGACATAAGAAGAAAATGTAAGGATTGACAAAATCAGCAATATTACATATTGTGAACGAGAGACCATGCAAAGAAAAAATGTTATTTTGAAAAAATATATATATATTTCAAGGCTTTTTTATATGAATGATGAAAGATGTTTTACTTAATTCACATGTCTTCATACATAATGTCTAATGTACATATCATATCAATTTATCGTATGCTGCTCTTTAGGATGAACAGATCTTGACGGTGAGATGCATGCATGTTGCTTTATTTATCTTATAATTACACTTGTTTTGAATGGGCGATTCGTTGGCATTCCCTTTGTTTTTTTCTTAAATTTGGCAAAGCGTTTTTGCATTCTTCAGTGTGCATTGTGTGTGTGTGTGTGTGTTTTGTCACTCTCATTCAATTATCTACTTTGTTACCCGCATTTATATGCACTGTCTTTGTGCTTTCATTGTTTTTATGAGAATTATGGAGCATTATTTTAATATATCCATGACATGATAAGTGTTGCATTTACACTGTTTTGCTCTCTATCTACTTTTTCTTTCTATTTCGGTAATGCTTACGTCAGGCTTTTTTCATAGGCATCTCTAGGCGCAATAACGATGCTAAGATGAATTGGTGTAAGCAACACAATGCAATAGCTTGCTCTCTATTTACTTTCTCTTTCTATTTTTGCGACAATTAGACCATGCCTTATTTTTATCACCACAGTTAATTGCTGCAGTGTAGGACTGAATTTGCGACGAAGCTATATTTTAAAGTATAATATGCTGCATCCTGTTTTCAAATGATACACATCATAATTCATCGTTGTCTCTAATATTAGATTTTAAAATCACACGATTTCTCTATCACTGGATATATTAATAATTTATATAGGAATACCAGGAAAAAAGAATAGAAGATATCTTTTACCAATGGGCATATATGAAATATTAATCTATTTGTGGACGTGATAACCAAATAACAGGTAAGTTTTGCGTAAACATTATTTAATTTGTTTTTCATGACAGGTTTGATTATATAAAAAAGGTTACGTTTCAATTGCTTTTTTTCTTAAAACTTATTTGACAAGTAATATTATTGCATGGTTGTGTGTTGTTTTATTCGAGCCTTTCTGGAAGTCGTATATTTGTATCTTTAGCGGTCATTCAGAAAATTCGGTTATGTATTAGAAATGTACACAACCGTTACCATTTCCTCGTACAATGCAACACTGTGCAATAATGACGCAATATTAACATACTCATTGTTTCAATTTATTTTACAAATATATTTGAGATAATCTAATGTATCACATTTTCATGTTCGCAAAGTTTGGCTTTGAAAAGGATTGTAACACACCTATGTGGCATAATGAGTCGTGATTTAACCATTTGCGATTGTTTCCGATCTGACCATAATTTCGCCATATTTTTTTACCATAATTAATGTGAATAAATAACAAAACACTAATATCTGATCTGACCAAAGTTTGTCTGACGTATTTATAACAAGCACATGAGTGACTTTTGTTCATTAAGCATTAACATTTTACTGACATGGATATGTGTTTACATTAAAAAAACATCGATTTTTCTTTCCACGTATAGACCTTGACTTTGCTATATACATGTTAGATGTGCATGTTATACAGGGGAAGCCTGTTTTTAATAAGCCTGTTATGATAAGCATGCAATTATTTTACTTTATTAGTTGAATTTGTAAGGTAATATATCTATCTAAAATACGCTTTGATTAGACGTTATCACATATTTCGATTTCACTGATTTAAGTGTGCAAACAATAAAGCATACATTATAAAAACACGGTCAGTGTTGTTCACGGCAGTTACATTCGCCTCATTTGCGGCCACTTAGTTGGTCCCCAATATGTACTCATTAATTGGGCATTGCTATCGGTCAGGAAGAGATTGGAAATTTATCATAAGACACACTGTGCTAAATGTAAAATAAATATTAATGTAATATAGTGATGCCTGCGATAGACATTTCCGATTTTTTTCTCTTAATCTTAAACACTTTATGAATTAACACATTTTATCTAATATAAACAATATTTATCTAATCCGTGTATGTTTGATAGTTTTTGAATAAATCTCATTTCGAAATGCCCCAACAATGCACATTTTGAATAGAATATACAGCATAATGAAGAGACCCCGCTAAGTGCTGGTTGCTACACTTGTGTTTACCTAGTTTAAAGTTAGTTTTATCAAGTTCATTTCTAAAATGTACAATAAGTTTAACTATGATAACTTTACTGTGAATATATATATTTTCATTTAGTGAAAAATATCACTAGTTGTTTTCTTCGTATTTAACGAAAATATTCTTAATGGCAGTTTTAATTTACCAAGTGGTTATTTTTCATCGATTGATAGTAACTAGTTTAAAGTATAGTTATCGTTTTTATAGTTCTTTTTAAACCTCAATGCCCAAATTCCAACAGATCAAAGTTAAAAAAGACTTAACAATGGCATGGGATTTAGGGATTTAGTTTAAGTTGAAAGCGATGGTCTTGTAGATGGATTAGTGAATAACAGCTACTAGATAAATCCGATTGCATGTTTGTAAAGCCTTAGATATTTTCGAGCTTGTTTACACTGTTTGTTGGTTTTCTTATGCCAAAATTATGTTTTATGATCCATTGATAACTTAAATTTGAATTAATACAAATAATATAGAACTAACTGTTATTTACCAATTAGTGTATAAATTGCAAATTTACTGTATTATTTATTAGATTAATCATTCTTCATAAAAATATACAGATATTTAATAAAAAATATTACATTATTCATACAATATTGTAACATTAATCGATAATATCAGCATAAACATTGTTAAGACAGCATTGTATTATAAAATATTGGGAGACCAATGATTTTCAAGTGGATATTACGGGAAAACTATAAAACAAACCGATAAATGACTCGGTCTTAGATAACGTAGTTAGATTAAATATATCTGGTGTAAGTTAAAAGAAATTCTATCGCAGGCATCACAGTTAATTTTCAGCTTAAAACATATATTTTGTCTAAATTGTTGAAATTCGCAAGTTTATGCTACTCTTATGCGACTTGGTTTGTTTAAACAGGGATCATTTACCATGTACTCTTAAGATACGTTGAGTTATGCTTAGAATTAAAAACAACTAAGTGGCCACTAATAAACTGCCGTGTGTTCATGTGAAAAAAAATTTTTTTTTTTCAGACGAAGCAACAACGCATGTTTTTATTTCGGAGGACATGACACATTTTAACACTTTTGCATACTTATCTTGTTTATCATTTAATCCAGATACCGAAAGTCAAGTACCAAAAAGAATTGTTCTTTGACAATTTTACTAACTTTTCAGGATATTACCATTTTATTATTAATGTTACGCATGGGTAATATGTTGGGTGAATGATTGCTACTAAATTTGATGAACATAGATTGCTCGGTGTGTAATCGTATGAGAAAAACTGCAATTTTTTTGTATAAACTTGACCCTTTTACTATATATTTCTACCTGTGTGTCATTATATTTTATCCGGGAAGCTATGTTTTAAGTGGTATACGGTACCTTTGATACATTGTTCATTGCAATTCTTAACGCCTTTGACAAACAAAAGTTTTGAAAATATGTTTAAGCAAATGGTTTTTTTTGCCGGTTGCTCGCACTTGATCTTGTTTACACTTGATGTAAAAAGGACGTTTTTTGTGCCATTTATAAACAAATATATATGTTTTCTATAATATTGTAGTGATTGCATTTCTCTATGTGCACTGTTTGTGTTACATTTCAATCCCTTTCAGTGATTATGCCACATTCATGTTTAAACACAGTCTCGCTGTTTCATTGCTCCTTTACAATTATGTTAACTTCTAGTTTCATAAGGTATTTTTTGTATATTAAGGTCAGTATTTGGTTATTTCATGAGAATTGGTGTGGTAATGATATGATTCTTATATAAAACATTTTCAGTATAATTATAGTAAAACACTGAATGTGAAGGGAATAAGTATAATGAGGCAATCAAGTAAATTTAATGAATTCATTAAACATCACTCTTCATCACTCTGTTATAATGTCGAATTTTCAGCCGATGTAAAGTCCTTTATATTTGCGGAACAAATGAAGTCATTTGTTAAAGCTTCAACTCAATAAGTTATAAGCCAACGCAATAACTTTGATTTTGAGAGCATAGTGTAAGGTACTTTCTCTTTGCGCAACACTGTCGTTTATTTTTTTTATATTCTTGTTAACATGTTCTAGAATCTATAAGTCAATTTAAGAATTTCTTCGGCAACATTGTAAAACAGGCAAAAGCATCGAACGACTACAATGAGCATATATTTTAACATTTCTCTATGTTGAGCAAATTGTTTTTTCCTATCAACATGTTTTATGCTTAGCATATTGTTTGTTAATTTCGCTCGTTGTTTCGGTTTCTTACTTGAGCTTCTTCCTGCATCGTGATAATTACCAAATTGCTATATTTTAAATATGATTATTTGGTAACAGGAAGGTTAAACAATGTTTGATTTGATAATGCGACACATCAGTAAAGAACAGCAATAAAAAAGTGTTTTTGCTGTGATATGATTTTTTTTAGATAAATCATATCAATATTAATATTTTTCTGATATATTCTATAGTTTGAAGGGTAGTCGGATTCCTTGAAGCATATGTGGATAAAATTATTGAGTAAAACATATAACAATGCTGATCATACCTTCTGACAATACCTGAAGACGATGACCTTTAAGTTGATTTGATGAATTACATATTTGAGGAAATTATATGTTGAACACAAATCAAATCAGATCAGATCAAATCAAATCAGATAACAAACAGGTAAGCTGGTTAAATATTTTTAATACAATATTTTGCTATGATTTGCTTTATAAAGTTAAATCAATAATGAATTTAAGAATATGAATCAGAAAAATGTATATGTCATATATAACAGCAATGCTTAAAATCCTTAGTAGAACTCATAACTGTTCTGACAATACTCTTACTCGTGTTTATAATTTCATGTAACAGGTGTGTACTTCACATTTTGTGAATTAATACGTGTACACCTTTGTCGCATAGAGACCTTGTTTAAGTTCATGTTATAAAAGTAGTCAATACCTTTGAATATACAAATGTCTTCGCACATGGACACACTAAGATTTAACATGATTTATTGATTCAGATTATTTTTTGCAACGACAATCAAGTAATTACTTAGCAATGGGTAATAAATTTGCAAAGGGTGCGGTTTTGAAAGCAGGTGAAATCGACATCGGTCACTATCGTGTGATGTTAACAAACGATATAGGAAGCGGTCCCTTTGGAACAGTGTATCAAGGAACAAATAGGGAAACCGGAGAAAAACTTGCTGTAAAGAAAATCAAATATGAATTCGGAACAGAAATCAGCGAGGAACTCAAAGATATGGCCGAGTCAGAGGCAGAAAGCATGAAAGCGGTGCAACATCCAAACATAGTTAGCCTTTTAGATTGCGCCATGGCTCATCAAAGCGCATGGCTCTTCATGCCATTTTGCGATCAAGGCGATTTAAATCACTATCTTAGCAAAAACGCCGACATGCCAATTGGCAAACGATTTATATTGATGCATCAAATGGCAGAGGCAGTGTCTTGCTTACATGGGAACAATCCACCAATAATTCACCGTGATATCAAGCCGGGAAATGTTTTAATTAAGAATATCAATGGCGAGGATTGTGCCATGCTCACGGATTTCGGGTTTGCAAAAATCTACGATTACAGCATGAGCATTGCTGGATCACTTGTTTATCAAAATTACCACGAATCATTGAACGGCACACCCAGTTTTATGGCTCCAGAATTTATAATGGAAGATCCAACCGGATTGAAATACACTGCAACAGTTGACATATTTAGTTTGGGTCTCGTCAATTCGGTCATTTTAGAATACTCATCAAGCAACAGGAATGTACATCCACTGAGTGGTAAGAAACTCAAACGAATCACGTGTTCAATGATATAATGCAATATTAGCGTTTGTAATAGTAAGTGTGTAAATTTGATAAATTATTTGTATTATATGTATCTCTGAATATTTTATATATTAAAGATACAATAAAAGTAATTATATATACTGGGTACAATACCCTGTCACCCCCGAAGGCCAGTTCGGCATTTCACTGCCCCAGCAGTTTCCGTATTGTTTTTAATAATAAAATATCTTATATGAATGTAATAATACTTAATACGCTTTATCAATGTTTTGTTTCCGAATAAAATAACACAAACGTTTATTTCAGTGAAAGCGAAGAAAGAAAACAAAGTAGTTAACTTCGGATTTGAGATGAGTGAATGCTACAAGCGGTCAAATGATCTACCGGTGATTGTACAGCACGAAGAAAACGATAGTGAATCAGTTCATGAATTGAAAGAAATGTTGTTACAAATGACAGCATTTCATGATAATGAAAGGCCGCATATAGAAGCAGTGACTGAAATTCTGATGCGGATACAATGTAGGTGTTTTTTTTCTTTGCAGTAGTGTCGTTTCAGTATATTACTGAAACGATAGTCTATATTACAAGTTTTGTTACATAAAAATACAACCATCAAAGTAAAAAGGTAATTAAAACTATGCATAAATATATACTCTTTTCACATAAAAGCATTTGCCGCAATTAAATGATTAAGGAATTAAAACATTGGAAAGGCTATTTTTATCCAATTTTCAACTTAAATGCCAATTATCACAATTAATATGAAAAGCTAGTGTTCATGGTATAGAATTAAATCTAATGTATCAAATCATAATGTATACAGTAGCATGCGTAGTGTAACACATATTAACAAATATAAAACAAGAATTGCAATTTATGACATGTATTTTTTATGACATATATATTATGATATATTATCTTTTCTTCTATAAGTGCGCGAGCGGATTATATTTCCTGCCACAAATAGCCTCGCATTGAACCTCATAGATAACAAGCTGAGACAAGTAAATACTGTCAAAACTTCGGATTCGCTTTTAATAAAACATATCGATGATGAGATATGGTGTTGTCAATACGATTGTATTACCATGTATGATGATACAATAGACCGCCTAAGACACATGAAGCTAGGCGGTACTCTTGATGCTCTACTCCTTTCTCAAGGGCACATTGTCATTGCTGGGATGGACGGTCTAAGACTTGTTTCGAAGTCAGGTAAAAATGAATGACTATCGAGCAACGACATACGGTACATACATAATTTGAATTTCATTACCGACATTACGATCATTCGAAAAGTTACGGATTGTTGAATACAAATAACCTTTACAACTCAATTTATCATATAGTTATTATTCATTAAAAAGCCGTGATGCGTTTCACATTAGCAATCAATAATTTAACCTAAACGTTTTGAATGATATTCAAGTACTAAACTTCGAGTACTAAACTTGAATCACGTATTAGTGAGATTGTGCAAATGATATTAATGATAAAGATATGATAAACAAATTGTTTAAATTAAGACTGATTTCACATTCCATATCTACATTGAAAATATGCTTATTTGTCTTATTGATTATAGCTGTTTGCACAAAATGAGTGTGACTTTTTATTCACATTAGTCTCTCTGGCAAATTTTATGAGTAAAATAACTGTTCTGTTTTATTTTTTTAATATTTTTTTTCACTATTTTTACAAATGAAATTTCACACTATCTAAACAATTCGAAATTTAGTATTAGCAAGACTTTTTATGACTGCGGGAGAAATTAATATAGTTACCATAATATCAATAGGTATCCATATAAATGATCCGTATAGATAATTATGTTCCCGCATAATTTCATTGTCTAGGTCAAATCATCAGGAAAATATCAAGCAAAGCCTATCAATACGTTGCAGTCCATGACAACAAATGCTAAGCGTGTGCATATAAATCAGCACAGATTGATGTCTACAATTGCAGTGACAGGCAATTGCTGCAATCAATGCAACTACCTGGCTGCAACGCCGACTGCTGGACCCACACTATATCCGTTAGCAGTCAACACATAACAGTATGCTGCTTACAAACGGAAAGACTCATAACACTGACATTGGATGGAAACGTGAAGTCAGTGCATGGGCCTGAGATTGAATTTTTAGATTATTCCAGTGAAGCGGCCAGTCGAGGCGGGTCAATCACGAGGTCGTTAAGACGTCCACGTTTGTGCCAAGAGGACAATGATGCCAACATACTCATCACCGATTCTTGCAGTCATCGGCTGCTGTTGTTTACCACTCATTGCAAGTGGCACGATGTCACACCAGATGCTGGTTTGAAGGGTCCGTTCGGAGCATTGTGGTTGAATGGGCGTCTTTATGTTAGCAGTTTGGTTAATGGTTCCCTCACCATGTTTGAATAAACACATGCGCCTTATATGTGTTAAAAAGTCACCAGAAACTGATAATGAAAGTAAGGTACACTTTGGAATAGCGTGTCATCTCAAGACAAAAAACACAATATCAATTTTCTGACCGCGTTGATGAGCACGTCAACGCGGGATGAAATAATGTATTTAAAGAAAATGCTATACCAGTGACGTTGTTCAAGAACATCGTATGTGAATAGTCTATATAATTTATATAACCAATTAACAATCATTCTTCTATGTTTGCAATTGTATTCATTGGATAGGTTTTTAATTTAGTTCGCTATATCACAATCAATTCAAACATATAAATATACAAAATGAATTATTACTTAATATGTAACGATTATATTGAATAAATACATATGACATTTATTTCGTTATGACAACATTTGCTTCAAAAGCATAACATTTTAATAATTTCATTTGATTGAATGAGTATTTTGAAAAGGACATGAGCCTTTTATTGTACTCCAATAATTACCAAGTCATATCTTAAAACTAGAATATCTAATATCTATATTCACTTTTTAAAGCTCTAAATATCTTTGAAATTTGAAACTTGTCGATGTTGCTGATCTTTATATTATCTTAAATATAGTGTGATTGTTGAATACAGCTAAAACCAGCAATTATAAAAAATGTGGTCGATAAACAGTTATAATATTTTAAAACTGTAAAACCCCTGTTGTAATGTATCACATTCTTGAACCTTTTTAGATCTAATTATGATGATTAAATATATAAATACGTCATTGTGTTTGAACAAAAAAATAGATCACATTAAATGTAATATTTGCGATTCGAAATTTCGTTTCATTTTGCCATCATACGCTATAAATGACATTCATATATAACAAGGATAATTCTAGGTCTAGGTGCTCCTACGGTACATCCGCCACATAAATACTGTATATATATAATATTCATATACATGGTTTACGCCTCAAAAAATCACATTTTCGTCGGTATAGTGGTTTTTGTGTATCTAGAATAATTTATTTTTATTTTAGATTGCCACATGCTTTTACGCGGAAAAGAGCGCTGAAAGACGCGGGCAAAAAGTTAATACATCATTTCATTAAAAGTGAATAATAACACACTTTAAAAAATGTGCCTAAGAAAAAAAAAGAGTTAAAAAGATACAACACGAATGAACCATTTTGCAAATCAAAATGCATTCTAGATTGGGGGTGAACTGCTTAGAAAAAAAATAAAAGAATTGTAATGTAAGTTTAGACGTATTCCTTCCCTTTACAGGTTGACCCATCTTCAGTCGGACTCGAAATCCTAAAAATATGTGAAAGGGGCATATATAAGCTAACAAGTAGCGGATTGTACAAGGAAACCAATAACTCTTGTTATTTTAAATCGACCTATGCATGGCTCGTCATTTTCAAAAATCTAGTTTCTAGGGAACAACAACTAAAACAACTTTGATCTTGCAACAAAACAACCCTCTCACTACCCTCATCTCAAATTAATCTTACACCAATATGTAGCCATTTGTTAGGGTACGTTGCGTGTGGCAGTGAAAGGTGCATATGTTCCCCTTTCATCCATTCAATAAAGTTTACTCTGATTAAACCAACCCAGTTTTCCCGAATCCTGAAACGTATCTCACGGGCCAATCAACATCCATCTCCTCTTTTATTATCGCCCACTAAAATTGCTGCAAAACATACATAGAAACAGTCAGTGGCAAGACCAATTCTTCTTTTCCAAGATTCTCCCGCTTTCCCCTTCATTATATAAATTAGTACATATATTCCTTTTTACAGCTTTTCTTGTCCTCAAATTATCAAATCGGACTTTTTTACTACCAATGAAATCCCTGGAAATATAACTACCGATTCGTATGGTCTGGAGCCGAAGCTAGGGAAACGCATACAAATTCATCGGTATTTTTTCCTCCCTCAAGCCAACAATCGAACCAATAAAAATCATAGCCACCCTTATTTTTTACATTTTCCCAATAATTCTATTGCTTCATAGTAAAATAACTTCTCAACTATCTGATGGGATGGGCGGCTTTGGGAAGAGCATATCTCCCACTTGAGTCCCGCAGCCTGGGCGGTCACTTGCGCCGCAGTCGGAGGATCAGTAACCACAGCCGCGACCGCCGCTGCGAGATAAAACACAATAGGCGGCGCTTGACCGGAGGTCGTCGCAAAACGCATAGCGGCAGGATCGAAAGCGGCTGCACAATATGCAACTACGATTGCTGCAGCTTCGATTTTTATTACTGCTCATTCGTATATCCAACCCCTAATGTCTCGCGAATACCCATGCTTTCTAAGCGATAGTTTTGTACTTCGGGATGGGTATGGGGAGAATAAAGATAATATAATTCATCAATATAGTTTATTTTTTCCTTTGTTTGCTGGTAGTAAAACAATTATGTAATTAGTATTTAAATAAGAAAACAAAACAGCTCAACAATTGCCTGTTGTTTTTCTTTCTTTTGATACCCTATGCATCAGTTGGAAACTGTATTTTAGTTTATAGTGCAGCTCTAACCGCAGCGTAGAATCAATTAATACATTTAAGACCAATCAGTACATGGTCAATCATGTTCATGTCACCGCTATGGCTTTTTCTCATGATTTTAGTAGCCTGTCCCTGGTAAACGTGAGTAAGGGTTTAGGTGAATGACTGCTAATCGCATATAGCTTATTCATGTGTGTATACTGTTAGGTATAGGGTTACGTAATTGTTTATCAGGTTTGCCATTGAGCCTGGTAGAGTAGTGCACTTCTTTTTCAGGGGTTACATTTTGCATTACATAAGCTGAAGTAGGTAAGTGGTAAAACGGTCGTCGCGTCTTTAAATTATCTCGTTTTCTACTTTGGTTGTTGCTGGAGATACGGCGTGCGGTGTGACCCTGATTTACGTAAATTTAATGGTGTTCTCTTTTATCGAGCTAATTAAAACATAAAGTTTTAAACTATCAGTTTTATTAAAAATATATTTTAACGTGAAATACTACTAACTGAACCACACATATGTAATAAAATACATATTTCTATTGGCTACATATCAATATCTTGGTACAAAAATATCGATTACTCATAGACAAATCAATTCAAACACACGAAATCGAGTGATAGCATGATGCATACATGAATGGAGTTAATTAGCCTGGCTAGCGATACTGATTGACAGACAATATCCACCAGCTGATGTTCGTTTATGCAAGGTGTCGGAAGCATGTATATATAGATATATATATATATCATAATTTTTACGACAAAAGAGTTGAATATTGAGTTGAAGTCATTGATATAATTACACAATAGTGGTCACATGGCCTTTTTGTGCGCAAAAAAGTCAAACACAATCCCACATAGCTATTATTTAAAGCAATGGGTTGATTGATATTTTTTGAAATCATTAGTATTTTTAAAGAGTCTCGCATTACCAATATTTCAAAATATCTCGATCGTCCAACTGGTTGCCAACGGTGTGAAATGTTATCAATGAAACCCCAATTATGTTTAAGAAATCACCCGGAGTTTATAGCTATTTAGTGTTAGTTTAATGAACAAATTAGATTAACAAAATAACGAAATGACTGGAGACACATGAATCAACGACCTGTCACTCTGTACATTGAAATATTGACTTACATTTTGGTGCGTGCATATGGAG
>LQRL01162377.1:16608-29869 GCA_001703475.1 Hydroides elegans
ATCTATACACAGGTTATGCTTCGCCTTTTTTTCATCTACTGTCCCCAGTTTATTAAAATCATCATAAATATAATCTTGCAAATAACGGATTTCCCTTTTGTTTATTTTCATATATCCCGTCTCCATAGCACGTGGACCAGCGTGAAGCAGCAAAATCCGTGTACCGATCCTTCCGCACCAAACTGCCTTCTTTCTACAAATATCTCCGCCTTGCCAGCACCGGCCTGTCACTCCAAAATGTCACAATTCCATATATTATTCCGCTGCTTGATATGCTCCAATCACCGCCATGCGCGCATGATTATATTTGGCAGGAACCGAATAACCCCCTGGAACTAGACGTCATGTTGGCGCACCTGGATATAGTGCGCATAATTGTGGATCAATGCGCTCTGTATAAAAACACAAGTATTCGCAACATCGCCTCTTTTCGCCCGATTCGCGACATTCTGGAACTATGTGACACGCGGATACATTTGCGTTTGCTCTGGGGGCACAGAGGCTCGGTTGTTGCACCCGCGGAGCGATATGCTAAGTTTGAGCAAGTCTTACGCGTCCTTTCACTTAAATGCGAAGTGGCCGATTCTAGTATTGACAAGGAGTCTAGTTGTTAGGTTGCTATATTTTTGTTGATCTGATATGATTAGAATCATTTGCTATACATGTAGCAAAAATAGTTGAATATAATTATTATAGTGATAGTATAAATGTAGTACCTGCTGCTTGATCAGCATCTCATGCAAGATTGTTCTTCTTCAAATCGCCTCCTTAACATATACGTTATTACTTGAAACTCTATTAACCTCTCTGAACTTGTCAGTCATGCTATGTATACTCGATCCCATAACATAAGTTACAAAAGCTCATGCTTTAGTGTCACGTAACGGTTATGTTTTATATCCCAATTGCAACGATGCTTTTATAAACCGCTTGTAATTCTTATTACAAGATCGATTATGTGCCTCAACTATTGTGTATAAAATAATTAGATATCAGATGCATGTTTATTAAAACAGTAAATTAATAATTGCCAAATATGTTTTATCGTTTATTGTAATAATCTATGTCGCCAGTCATTGATTGATCAAGTGCTAGTGATTGCTTTGCAATTTTAATGATGTTCCGCAATAAATTGTAATATAGATTGTGATTCTATGATTAGAACTGAGCTTAGTAGTTTGATATTTGTGTTTTTATGGTAATGTTTGAACTGTTTTTATCTGCTCCTGCTGTTATATGAGCATCGATATCAACTATGATCAATATAATCATGTCGGACAAATTTGAATTCGTAAATATGTTGAGGCCCCTGTGGCCGTTTTAATATTCCACTTTAAACAAAATATTTTGTGCACTCGATCATGTGTTCAACATGTCGACGATGATGTGGGTCTATCAAATAATTTATTTTTGCAAAACATAAGAGGATACATAATTGAATCATAATTGTTTATTTCATAACGAAGTCAAAACCGGTTTTTGATAATTGAATATGTTTGCGCCAACCATGTTTTTATCAAAACATTGAAATCTGCTGAAATATTTTATACTGGTTCAACCTTGACATTTTTGTCATCTTTCATTATTTATAAAAGGTATATAAATATCACTTTATATTAAGAGTCTAATCGTTCATTGTTCGTGTTCTAAGCAAAACGAATTAGCATCATTAGCTCATCAACGTAACGATATTAAATCAATTATGAGAAAAGTTAAGACGAAAAAGGATATTGATTTAAAGACAAACTTGTTTAACATATTTGCTTAGATGAGAATACAGGATATGAATGAAACAACCTATTTCGACGAAAAACATATCTTCTTGGTCACTCCCTATTTCAAAACGTGTAAAGTTGTAAAAACTTGTAAAGTTGTAAAATAAGAGCACATTGTTTAATGTATTCTTAATCTAATAACGTTCTGGTGGTTGTTTTTAATTTTCTTTATTTCTCTGCAATGTGATCATGTTTCCAATAGTTGTAGGTGGATATGACAGTGATATGCCATAAATTGATATTTCACCATCGGACTTACATGAATTTTCGATACACAGAGTTTAGATGCTAAACTTTATCAAAATGAATCTTATCAGTTCTAGCACACAATGCATGACTGGACACCGATTCTGCGTGGAATTTTGCATACCCCCACTCATTTATTTCACACATTGTTGTAAAATGGTAACCGATAACAATAATATAAATTAATATTTGTGTTACCAAATGGTTAAACTATATGTATGCAAAATATTATATTTGCAAAATTGTTATAAGTTGATTAAATATCAGTCTGAAAAATATAAGTTACTTGTTTTGGCGGGTATATGAAGAGCACATTGTTTAATGTATTCTTAATCTTGTTAAGATAATGTGGAAAGCCGATCACCGTGAGGAATGTTTATATGCAAACCATCCAATCTCCGCATTTTATTTCGATAGGCAAATTAATAAACACACATTTTTCAGATTGTGATTTACGCGAATATTTGTAGCTAAGGATACATGATTTAATGTTGTTATGTTAACCTTCATTTAAATAAATAATTTGTAATCAAATAAGATGTGCCATATAAACACGCATCAGCATTTTGTAATATTTACTGTCTTAAATTTGCATACATGATGGAATTTGATATTTGGCACATATTTCTTTTTAAATGATTGAAACAATTATTGTCGTTACATAAATCCCACATACTATAATTTTAACAAAAATTGGTTCGGCCTAGATTAAATGTTATAACTTACCATTTAACTTTTTCAATTTAGTGTAATAATAATTACAAATCCCTATGAATCTTATATCAGTGTATTTACTCATACTTGATTAATGATTTTGAATAGTTAGAAGCTACGAACAGTGCATCATCCAGTAGAACGGTACTCCTAGGTTGTCTAACCTCTGGCTTCAACTCAATCACGTGCCACCCATTGGCGCTGTCCCGCACTTGAAGCCGATGATTCTTGAATTCAGCCACCATGACAGCACCCTCTGCGTCGCTGCCGCATATGAATGGCAAATGCATTTCACCGACACCGCTTCCTCTTCCGCTTCCACCGCACTTGTCTATCAACGCCCCGTTGGTGATGTACGTGTACAATGCATCGTTTATAGCATCACAAACAAAGAGTTTATTATTGGAGATAGACAAGGTGATTCCACCCACGTTGCCAGAGATACCATCGAGGTGGATGACATGGTGCTGCATCCACTCACTGCCGAGGCGCTGCAGGATGCGAACGATTTTTGTCCTTCTCTCAGCTGCATAGACGAGGCTGCCGAACACTACAACGCTGGTGAAATCACCCTCCTGGATTTTCGCTTGGTTAGATCCTGCAAACGTACCAGATTGTTAGATGTTAATATGATAGCAAAAAACAGAGTACATTTATAAAAGGTTTATTTGATTATAGTATACCATTGCACCATATTACATGATTTTATCAAATCATTGGAGGCACCACAAGTATATAGCTAAATGTGTGCAAAATAACTTAGCAAAATGCTTCTTTATCGGCCTTGGAATATTAATTATCCACTGAACATAATGAAATATTCCAGGTTGCTATCTTCATTGTTACTCTCAAAACCGCGCTTGATTGATACTTGAGCGCTGGCTTATTTTATTTCCAGACGCCAACGGCATATTGTTAAATAATTCATTATTAATTGTGTGTAGGCATGAGGTTAGAACGCGGGATAAAATCGATCACAGTGCTTCATATTATCAAACACGCTTGAAGAATGTCCGCCTGCACCTACCAGCCAGCATTTTATGAACGATTTTTGATTTATCAAATATGAAAAAATTACACGACAAATATAAGCAATAATTACAAGTCTATACAGGCCAGACAAAATGTCACAACAGCGCCTTGAATCATTCTAAATATGGACCTCCAGGCGAATGCTACCTTTTCCTTACCGAATAAAATTGTTGATAGAAATGAAATACAAAAGATATCTCGTTCAACAAATCACAAATAATGATAAGGAAAGTCAGAAGGGCAAGTTTGGATCTTGATGTCAGGATCATATGATATACGTGCCTCTGCATTCTATGAAGCGACATAAATCAATAAAATTGAAATTTTAATTGACGTGTCCAAAAGTCTCAAGCATGCTGTATTTATATGAAATTAGAAATATATTTGTAAGTATATATAATCACCGTCTTCGTTTGCTTCATATAATCCATTTTCTGCACACACAATCAGTTTTACGTCGGCCATAAAAGCGACATCGTGCGCACTAACGGACATTTGTAGTAGCCTCAGCTCTCGAAGATTTGCATCAAACACCGTGATGCCCTTTTCGTGGCACACCCAAAGATTTTGTTGTATGACTCGAACATTCCATTGATATTCTATGAAAGCCGCTCCGTGTTTTGTCCAAGATTTGTCAATAACACGTGCAAGTGATGGAACCTGCGAGCTGATATCCTTATGTAAAATGTGGTAGAAAATAATATATATAAATGTATTGTAAGAAAAAGACATCAATGTGGAAACAAAACCATAGCTAACATTAAGGAATTAAGTTGACGCGTTTAACAAATTTCCAGCCTATTACCCATTACTTTTCACCGAATTCTGCTCCTGAATAGTTGCATGTTATAATGTGGTATAATTTACACAACTATATTTTGGCTTAACCCTATATAAGTCGTCCTAAAAACAGTTAAACATTTTATAGGTATACATTAAAAACACGCATTACTAACTTGTGATTATTATTTTTAATTCTAAACCTTTAGCTGAAATAATTTGAACAGCGTTAAATAAATAATCATATTTAATAATCCTCTCATTATGTAATGAGCAATATTGAAGAATTTCAATACATGTATGCTTTTTAAAATCTTTTTTCTATGCTATAAAAATATCAATAGATCATATTTAATGTATCACGTTACTAATAAAATAATGTTGTTTGATATAATAATGTTGTTTAACATTGCTAATTGCTTTAAATTTATTCTTTATTTGATAAAATGGAAGGCGTTTTTAATCATGTTGCATCTAACTAAAGGCGTTTATTACATACTTGACGTAAAAAAATATAAAAAATGATAGGGGCTGCACGGGAGGTCCGTATAATAATGTACGGACCCGGTGCCTTGTTAACACTGATTTTTGAACATTATAGTGTTTAAAACAGCACATTATAACTGATTATGATGAAACAACTTTGAATTATTGCTAAAGAATATGATTAGAACGAATTGAAAATTAAAATAAAAAAAAATGTGTCTGAGCTGGGGATCGAACCGGGGTCCGCAGCGTTCATTGAGCTTTGGGAGAGTCTTTCAATCAAAATCATCTCAAAATCAGAAATTAAATTATTTCCTTTTGCGTTTATCGATAGAATGATTAAATAACCATTCGAATTAATAAAATATAAATACATCTGTTGAAAACAAAAGCTTTAATCAAGCAAAATAACAAAATAACCACATTTACATCGTAAGGAAACAATGGTAACATCACGCGAGCCCAACGCCTTAACCCCCTGAGATATTCCGCCCTTATGCGACTGCCTAGCTAATTCAATATATATAATGCTAGCATATGTATGTAATAAAGGAAACACATCATTAGAGTTCCATACACCAAGGATTTCATTGCACTCTGGTGTGTGTATGGAACTCTAATGAAGTATTTCCATTATATAGAGGGGCGCATCACCGTTTTATAGTTTTATATGCTTTGCCGCCATTAGGCTGCATCTGTCTTATTATTCGCGTCTCACTTTGTCTATATTTACGCTTCTGTCTGAAATAAACCTTTTAAAATTATATTTTTAAACGTACAAGTAAAACTTTATTTGCACATATCATTTAAATCCTATATCATAAAGTTAATAAAACGCATTTCATTTACAATGCTTACCATTTTGGGAATTTCCTTATTGTGTAAAATATTTGCATATTTGATTGTTGAATACAAATTTGGAAAGATCTTCTTCAGCTCTATCTCGTCCTCTGTGTGTTTATTGATATACGTATGCCACATCTAAGAATTGAATAAATAATTTTCAACCCACTTTTAAGTGATTTGTTCATTATGATGCATAAGAATCATCAAAAATCGGTTTGCTGGAGTCGCAGTGTCCCAGTGCCTAAGCAATTTTGTTCGATCAGGTTTTATACGCCTGAGTACCTCAATTTTAACACTAAAATTGAAACTAGTTCTTATTTGTCATGTTTTAAGTAAAACCATCACCTCCAGAAGTGTGTCACTATCGAAGCATTCGTTAGTGTCGCAGCTCAACAAGGAGAAAAAGTGCAAACATTCAACTGGATATATCCTTTCTTTGAACACCTGAAAAACATTGCATTTTTTAGTTTCTTTTCGGAAATCGTCAAAAGCAATTTGAATTCCTTTAAATACATTTCAAAGTTGCAAAAACACGCAATTGTTTAGGAATTCCTTAATAAATCTACATACACAATTTTCAGATTAAACAAATAATAAGTGGTACTTGAGTAGGTTTATGTGATTAATTGAAAAAACTTCGACGGGTTGCTTAACACAATTACATTTTTTAGTTTTTGAGAGTTATGAAAATAGGCAAATAAACCTTTTTTGTCAAAAAGACAAGGGAAATCGTTTCTGAAATTTCCTGTAAAATGCAGATGAAGCGAAGATTATGAAATCATTTATATATCAACAAAAACACTTAGGAATTGAAATAGTTCAATTTGAATATAAGATATGATGATATCTATATTGAAACGTTATGAATTATTACAAAACAGATTTTGTATTAATCATTACAAAAAAAGATTTTGTATTAATCAGAAATATCAGACATAGAATTTGTTTTTTAAAGTATAGCTCACTGTACCCGATATTAAGGAGGAACTGTATATTTTAAACTTGATTTCAATCGACATTAATATGTAATGGAAGTTACAATGTTTCTCTAATGAAATGATTATTTAGTTTGAATGTACCATAATCTTTTATATCGCAATCGATATAACTGATGAATTATCTATTTTATGAAAAATGGATACCTTTATTAGAACGTGTAATATCCTGTGGATTATTGAAAACATGCAGCGCATCTCTCGTCCCCTCAAACTGAGGTGCACCTCGTCCAGTTTAAACACACACTCCTCGGTATCTTTATTTTCTGGATTCATCATGAATTGGGGAATTCTGTTGCTTTTACTAAGAAAAAAGCGTAGTTTCTCAAAAATTTGAATTGTCCATTGCATTGCTGTTTCGGTGGAACTAGTTGGTACTTGAGTCTTTGTTAGATCAAGAACAGCCTGTTTGAGCATGTAGGATGTGCAGACCTCTTCATAGTTATTAAGGTTTCTTATAAACGGTTTGCTTTTCTCACTCTGAAGAACCATTGCCTGGCGAATGGCCTTGGCGTAAGTGTAGCCTAAAACGACATTAGCGGGTAAGTCGCGGATGCACACTGCCTCATGGACTGTATGGCAGATTTGAAATCCAACAGGTGAACCAAATGCCACAATGTATAATGACTTTGTTTCCGTGTTGTGCAAATAGTCATGTTGAGGAGTCGGCAGAATGTTGCAATCGTGACATTCGATGGCCGGTTCTAAATCAATTTTGATCGGTAAATACTTGAATTGCGCACCTCTCCATATCACTGTAAGAACTGCGATTTCTTCTTGTCATTGAAGAAGGCAACACGATCAACGGTCAGCCGATGGTCACTGCATAACTATTTTATTCCGTCTGGAAAGTCTTTGATCGTGGCTCAAGTTTACTAAAACTGACCAGATGCTGCAGATGTCGTCGCGTAATATGTCATGAACCAACCCGTTTAGTACCGCTCGCAATTTATCGGAGTTCAGATACCATTTACCTGGATACGTATCCAGGAGATTAGTTTCTGCAGCTGGTTTATCCTCTTGATTCCATATAAAGAAGACAAAACTTTGGAGATGCGATGACCTAAAGTTCCTTCCGAGTTTGAGTAGCGATAAGATGAAATCATACTCGTCTGGTGAAAATGGTCTCGTGTTTTCAACAGAGCTACCACCCCGCCGTGGTTTGCATTCAAGAATTTCGTTTCTGTAACCTATGACTTGACACAAATTATTCATAAAGTCATCTATTGCTTTCGTGATTTCTTGGCGTTCTTGTTTTATCAAGCGGTCAGTTTGATAAAAATCAACGGCACGAATAATATCATACTTGATTTCAATATCGTCGGATTCACTAATTTGTTTTGTGAATTGATGTCCGCTACCAAACTTAGCTTGTGTAGAATGCAACTCGATATAATCATCGAGTGAATACTCAGAGAATAGAAATTCAAATATGTATTTGTAAAAGTCATGTTCCTCGTCCATGTTTTTGAATCTTTTGTCGATAAGTTGGTACAAATCTTTGATTTTGGGTTCAGCATCAGGAAAAATCTTTGCAATCCTGCGCAAACCCCTTTTGTTTAATTCGAATAAGCCAAGTTTCATCTGAGTGTATAAGGTGATATTGTCTAACTGGGTTTCTCTCAAAAAAGGTGAAACTATGTCTGATAATATTGATCGGTATGTATCAAATGACTTCCTCTTTGTTGGAGGTAGTAACAAGTCAATAAAACGAACTATGATTGCTTCCGTCGATTGGCAAATTGCATTTTTCAAAACCTCAAGAACAATGGGTGCTTCTAGAGAGTGGAACCCAAAAAGTTGATTTGTGATCATTTGTACCATCACGGCATTATTACGGTCGATACATTCGTACAAACATATCAGGGGATCACTGATTCGATTTACTTTTGATGATGTTTTGCTCGATATCTTTTGTTGTAGCAGTAAATACTGTAGCATTGAATTGTCATTGTTTGTTATTGCTCCTTGCATTGCTAGGACGGATAATTCGCTTTTCTCCCCCGGATTGCAATTATCGAGTATACTCATCACGTGCATCTCATCGCCGTTTTCGGCGGCCGAAATAATCTCGTTGTGTACGGTTTCATTTTTACTTTCAGATGATTTGGCGATTGGTGTGTTTTGTTGATTTGTTTTCTTTTTCTGCTTTGCCGATTGTTCGTTTGCAGCAGTCATGCGTCTTTGCCAGGTGTATTGCTTAGTATGCTGAAATTTGTTTCTCTGCATGGTTTGAACCTCAAGCAGGGTGTCATTTTTATCACTGTACGTTTAAGAAAAATCAAACATGAAGTAATTAGAATACATTGACAAAGTACAAAAATGCATACTGGATATATTGTCACAAAAACCTCAATAGTGAAACATCGATGAATTTACTTTTTATGCATATATAATCAAAACATAATTTGAGTGTGTTTTTCTTAATACAAAGACATGATTATATTCGTTGATATGATTAATTTGTCGATTAAACATACAAATAATGTCACATACCTTTTGATATTATCGAATTGTTGATTCAACCTACATTCCACTATGCGTTTCAGATGAATAATACCTTCACTATCAGAAGGCTTCATAAATCCATCAATGAATACTTGTACACTTTCGGGTGTTTTGACATTATCCTTTCCTTTTGATAATGAGTTATTTTGCATATCGTCATTTAGACGGGTTGCCACGTAAGAAATTGCTGCACATGTGTCAATATCCATTTCCCGAACCTTGTTTTGTAAATAAAACCTTTTCGAAATCACAATTTGTTTTCCATCATTCATTTGTTTTTCTATGATGGCTCGAAATTTGTTTTTACACATGCCATCTAAAATTCCATCGAGACACATTTCTCTTGCCTTGAAACAAAATTGATCCCATAGGTCATTAATAACAACGAACTCGCCCTTTTCGATTGACTCACGTACAAACTGGGCTGTTTGTGCTATCATTAGTCCACGATGTATTCGCGATCCCTGTGTCAATCCTCTTTCATAACAGTAGCTATGCGAGTAGTTCTTGAATTCCTCGGGAGATGTTTCAACTTTGTACTTAATGTAATTTACTAAAATCGCATGACCTGCCAGTTTCGCCGAGGACGATATATCCCCCTTACACAGGATACATATATGAGTCTTATCAATCGGAATTGACGTTTCCATTATAACGATATGCTCTCAATATGTCGTCAAGCTAAACAAAAAAATACATACTTGTGTGACATTGCATTTATACATAAATGGGAGTTTGCAATATGAAACTACATACTATAAACAATTTTATGAAGTTCATCCATAATTTATTAAATTAATTATATTTCAAATAAACTTTAAACTTATTATTTCTTCTGTCAGCTTAAATTATGTACTTGCAATGTGTTGAAATACAATGCATTCATAGTCTAGTATGATATATGAGTTTTTGTAGAGACAATCTATGTGGATTATTGGCGAGTGGTGGTGTATTATTAATCTATCTGAAAATGATCATCATCAATTATCAATAAAATATTTAATTAAGAGTTCCAAGAAAAAAAACATGTATAATAAAAATATTAGCTATATTTTTCTCCAAATGTGATTGTGCACATTTATTTTCATTTATCATAAGCAGGAATAAAAAGGATTGCATAATACGAAGCTATATGACACATGAAAGAAGGAAAACAATTACATAGTAAAAAAAATAGTTTTAGAATACATAAAAGACAACCAAACAGCACAACATAAATTGAATGCATGATAATATCCCTTGGCTATTGCATTTTCTTGCCACCCACAATACAATTATCAGACATGAACGATCGTGTAAATGTCCCACACAACTGTCTCAGCTCTAACGATCCGTAAATCTTTCAAGTTCACCGTTCGTTCCACAGGAGAGATTAAGTGCAAGGCGACCTTCTCAATCTCTAAATCAGGTATTGCCGCGATCAACTAATCTGGGCTTAGTCAATCAAACAGATGTAAACACATATAATCGTATATTATTATTGTTCTGAATAGATTTATATTTCATTATCTAGTGCATTTGAAAATAGGTTTATAGGCTAATATAGTGTTTCAAAGTCCTTACGTCTTACTAAAATTTTATTAACAAGGGAGGCTAACTGAGCCAGGTACTCACATGCATGGAAATACGGTCTAATAACTGAAAATGACAAATATATTTGATAATTTTTATTTAAGCATGGAATTAGATACTTCATCCAGAGATCTTCAAACTCAGTTCATACCAACATGCGTTTTTATTACGTTTTTGTTAGCTTTAATGGCATTTATTTGTTTGTATCCTCTAAACGCATCGATTTGGAAAAAAACTGGTTGACGTGAAAGCTTTCTAGCAATTGCCTAATTTGATATCTGATATTCAAGGAAACATTCATATATCTAACTATATTTATTGAGGGGCACTCAACGATTTACGTTTTTGATTTGCATCAAAATGTTTATTGTAAAGTTGCGAGCAAGAAAGCCAGAAAAGCTGTTGCAAGCAAATATACAATCTTCTACCAGAATAAAGATTTAAATAAATGAAATGTATGCACGGTTATTCTCTCAAAGATTCGTTTACAGAGATTAAATTTAGATAACTCTGCATATGTTGATATATTTACATATTCCTAGAGTACATATTCCTAGAGTACATATTTCTAGAGTAAAATAATCGTTTCGGAAAAATCTTTGTTCTGTTCTGAAAAAGTTACAAGCAAGGAAGAGCTGCTGCAAGAATAAACATTTACCCGAATGAATCGTTGAGTGCACTCGTTTATTGGGTCTATTATACAGAATTCATGCAATCCATCCATTTATCATAATTTCAAACAAAGAATTTATTACCATACAAGTGGACCTGATATCATACGGTCGTCGAGTAAAACAAATAATACTGCCGGATTGAAAAAGATACAAGAATAAAAATACCATAACAACTTAGTTGTAGTAATGTATGATAATGAATGAACTTTGATTTTTGAAATGCAATTCAGAACGTGAATTATCCCAACGTGATGGACATAATTATCCTGGCGGCCGGATGATTCTCGAATATGTTTGACTTAAGATATACATGAAAATTGGATCAAATATTTAAACACAATATTACGCCTCAATTTTTTAAAAGAATTGTTTTAATTTGATACAACATTTATCTACACAAATGTCAGATATCACGTATAACCTTATGTTGCCATTGCTATATGTGAACTGGGATTTCATTATAGCTACAATCCGCGTGACGTCACATAGCAGCTTTTTAAAGGGCTAAAGTGTTCCGGGTGGCCAGAGTTGTTTTTCTGCTATCATTTCATACCAATTTATACTTAGTTTGAACATGAAAATGGTGGTGTTCTGATCGGTTTTAACATGCTAGATTAAGATTATCTACATTCCAACCCTTCTTCATCACCGTAAGCTATGTTTCATAAAAAATATCCATGAAATTGAGAATTTATTAGCAGTTTAATTGGAGATAAGGAGTAGGTCTATAATGCCTTTTTCCCACATGTTTCTTCGTAAATAAAAGCAGTTTCTTATCACCAGTCCTCGCTTTCCAGCTAAGTTTGGCCATGAGATGTCACATTTTTTTATCCAGACACCAAAATTTATACTCGTTCCGCTATATTTAAGCGCCTATTTCCATTTTGAAAAATACCGGTAAAGTTAAGGTCAGGACTGTGGTTATACATGTATGATGTCTATGAAGTTTCATTTAATGAATATTTTAAGTTACAAAATATCAGGATAATAATGTTTATATATGTCGTACAATAACACACAATTCTTATGGATTTAAATTGCTTTATAATATTATGGATATGAACCAAAGAAATATTAACATTGCTTTGAATGCTGAGAAGAAGCGTTGGGTATGATACGTTATAAACATATTACTGAAGATCGTTGTCCATGAACAGTTGATTTTGATTGAACAAACAATAAACTTTATTTTTAGCATCTCTATCACTGATCAATAAGTAATATTTGCCCAAAACAATATTTAAGAATGAAACAAATGCAAAGATCCGGTTACATATAACACCCTAATCATGTATATAATTTATGAACTGTTTTGGTGATTTTAATAGCTTAAGATGTTCTTAAAATATGTTGTTATTTACTTTCGAAGTTAAGCAAATAATATAAACATAAATTGATATCAGTTCCGTAGTTACCTAATGATATTTTTGGAATATATTTCAAGCGTTCGGGTAAATAGAACGACGAATATCAATGATAATAATGATATAATAGAAGTCCCTTATTTTCACAATCTTCATATTGTAAGATTTCAAAATAGTGTTGACATATTCAAATGATAAACGAGTTCATAGATATTTCATTTTCTATCACATTAAAGCTACCTTAAAGCATAAAATTAACTTTAAAGTTT